>JAOEHI010054157.1:0-14342 GCA_025447815.1 Percopsis transmontana | reverse complement strand
GAAACACCTACGGACCTGCCACCCCCAACAGACCAGGAAGCTCCGCATATATTCTGTCTTTGTGCTATTCTTGTCCTGTAATTATGTACCTGGGAATAAACAGGTTATTTTGAGTTCCGTGTTCTCCCGGGTCTGCTTCTGGGTTCAAACCTTCCGCAAATCACAACACCGACTGAGGAACGTTACTTGCAACTTCCAGGCCGGCAGGTCTGACGGACAGCGGAAGAGATCGGAGAGGTGTGGAGAGAGCGGGAGCTTTCATCGCCTGGACCTCTGGGAGATGAGCGGCGTAGATGGTAGTCAGAGAAGACAGTGTCTGAAAGTGTTGATCCCCCCCCCATGTTGTGACGGCGCTATCACAGCCGACAGCAGGCGAAGGTTGTCACTGCTCCTCACCGTCAAGGTGAGCGCGGGCCGCCGGCGCCTGTGTGTTCATCTGGCTCACTTTTAACATGCTGCGTCTTTGAACCCCTCCCCCCCCCCCCACTCTCTCTCTCTTTGTTTCTCTGCATGAATGTATGTCTCTGTAATCCCTATCAAGTAATTCCCTGTCACTCACCCTGACCCTCACAGCGCCTGTTTCATTAATTCACAGCTCCTATGGTTCTGTGTTCTCTTTGTTACCCCCCTTGGGCCGCTCAAAAGATTTATGTCATGCGGGCTCCCGTTCGAGCGACCTTTGCAGCTTTGTACAGCTTTGAAACGCGGTGTCCCATAAAACAGCACCTCTGTTTTACCACCAGGCAAAGAGCAGGTTCCACTCTCACCCAAGCAGTGGTTCGATAATGATTAGAGGAAAGCTGAGCAACACTCCAAGCACTTGAGGGTGGACATGATTTGATTTGCCGTGCTCTCAAGTAACGCAGTGTAAGTGGAAGGTGAGAGCACAGAATGCAGGATGTGATATTTTCACTGCAGAGAGAGAGTAGTCATTGAACTTTTTTTTTTTTTGTCAGTTATTTCTTCAATCACAAAACAAAAATAAAAACCAAATATATCACTGTACAGGCAGGTTTTCTCTCTTTTAAGGAATAATGTAAACGTTTAGACTACTTGCATTTTACTGTAAGTACTTCACTGTGTCAATGTCTACTTCTTCAATGTGATATCAAGTGTTTTGTTTTTTAATTTTTGTTTTGGGGTATCTTTTGTGAGAGAGAGAGAGAGTGTCTATGTACTGGAGAGAGACCATTAGGTACATACATGCAGAAAACCATATGTGTGTCAGGCAGGAAATAGGAAAAGTTTAATTCCTGTTTTGGAGATCTGACCTGAGGCTCAGATCGATAGCTTCCCCTGTGTGAAACACACAGCCTGCCTTTCTGCCTTTTACTACCACTTCCTCCACACACACACACACACACATACACACACTCACTCACTCACTCACTCACTCACTCTCACACACACATACACTTTTCTCCCCCACAACTGTGGCCACATTCTCCCATTTGTAATTGTCCTCTTTTCTTTACCTTCCTCATCCCTCCGTTGCGCCCGTATCCTATTTATCTTCCTCTTTACCTCTTTATATCCTCTCTCTTTCTCTGCTGCAGTCTTCATGATAGCGATGCGTTCCCTGTCTTATGGCTATCCCATAATAAGGACCCAAATGTATTCACAGCCACGCTAACTCGCCTCCGAATCTGCTTAGTTTCTCACACACAGAATATTCAACGCCCTCACACACAAACACACTGAGACCCATGCATCCCCATGATGCCAAATGCACCTATTTATGGTCATGCTAACTGTTACTGCAAGGTTACCCCAAGTACTAGCTGGACTTTCCAGTTCACTCCCAGTGTGTTCATGCTGACTGGTTTAATGTCACCCAATACATCCACCTTTTATGGCTCCGCAGCTGTCAGCGACCTTGGCTGGCTCAGCACACAAACACCACTATCAAACACCTGTTATAGCTTGGACATTAAAGCTGTAGCATATTTTTTTACTGGTCTAGCTCTTTTAGGAAATTCGTACCTGCCTTGCACAAGGGCATACTACTTGTATTTAACCCCGTGCTCTACCGAACACTAGGCGGCCAAATGTACAGTGTCTTCTTTTTGCTTCTGTCGTCAGTGTGGGACGCACCCTTTGTTTTAGAAAAACAGTTCACATTTGATTGGCTTTAGCAAATGGTTGCCAGGCGATATCACTGAAAATGTGTGGCTGTCCCATACAAACCGAACATTTTTCTGTGGTTGTGGTTATTAAAAATAATTTGAGCCCACCCACGAGAAGCAGCATTAGCTGCCTAGTGTGAAGACAGGGTGAAACACACTCTTCTGAACGCTCCCCCATTAGTCCAGTTAGTATGTGTGTGTGGTACCAGGACCACATCTTTACACAGCACTGCCCCCAGTGGCCAAATAATACCCTACTCTTTTAATTTCTGTTGACCTCCCACCCACACATACTGTATTTTCCTTATACGAGAGAGGCTGGTTAGCCTTACAAAAAGGTCTGGTTTAGCTTCTCCATCCCCATGTGTCCTCCTCCCCAGGCTCTTACTGTTGTTTTTACAGTACTTAACTGTGTGTATATGTGTGGGTGTGGGTGTGGGTGTGGGGGAGGTGTTTTATACACTAATAGCTTTTCTAAACCAGTGTAAATTATCAGTGAAAGATGACTCATTATTAGTGTAAAAGAGTTACTATATATTTGCAGTCTGTAGGTAAAACCTCTCAGGTCTCTGTTGAGATATAGTTTGCCATGTTACCCTCCGGTAATAGGCCATTAAATTTGTGTGGCAGCCTGACCAGTGTATCCTCACAACAACATATTATTTAGTTGCACTGCTATCAGAGGTGTCCTCCAGTAATAGCTTGTGTCTATTTCCAATTCCCGTGTGTTGACCAGTATAAAACACAGAGCACCTGCTGATAAGCAGTTAACCTGGCACCCTATGCACCACCCAACCCTCGTTCTTTATTCCTCACTGTTCTCACCATCTCTGCTCAACAGCGATGTATTTGCTTTCGGTAAAAGGTTAGAAAAGAGAACTTAAGAATGACATTTATTTTTACAGAGCGAGACCAAGTGAGAAGGAGAGATGAAATGGAAGCTAAAAATACTAAGAAAGGACAGAGGGATGGTAAAGCGATAGAGACTCCCTTCTACATCTATTCAGAAGATGACGTATTGCTAGCTGCGTCTTGAGAATCCAATTGTTGTTCCTGTTCCTGTAAGAGTAGATAGCAACTTTCATGTTAATTTTGCTTAATGTATTTACCAAAAACCTACCCTCTTCTAATTTTCACTTGATGGATGAAGAAAAAAGACAAAATGTATAAATGTCACACGTAAATTATTATGCAGTCAAAGACACTTATATAAAGGAATGGTACCATTTTGCGATAATTACAAGCTTGTGCAAGACCTAATGTCTTCTTTGAATGTAATTGGCGGTTGGATGATGATACTAATTAGCTCATAGCTGATTACTGGTACCAGTCCGCCTCAGCATACATGACCTGAGCCAACACAATGCTCTGTTTTTGAGATACCACGTGTTTCCAGATCAAATCCCATTCTTCAAGGACCGCTTTCTCTGTGGCGGCTCTGATGTCGCTTTTGTGTCTAACATATGTATCTGACTGATGCTGTTCTGTCACTGGGCGTCGTGTCTCCATGCATGTTGTTGCAATGTTTATTTAAACCACCGCGTTCTGACTCATTTCACAACAAAAGGGGGGCCCCGAAGCCATACCGCACCTGTCCTGAACAATTTGGGTCACATGGAGAGAAGCGGGGACTCGACAGGTCCCTTCTAGACTCATTTTGTGCCACACTACTGAGTGGAAAAACTGCAGATTGGAGGGGAAGGCAGAGAGCGAGAGAGAGAGAGAGAGAGAGAGAGAGAGAGAGTGAGAGTCATAGTGCAAAGGGGATATATACGGTACTTCAACACGTTGGGATTAAGAGTGTTCCAAATGAACACCCTGAGGGAATGAGAGGAGGAAATAAACTGAGCCAGAGCAGGAGAGAGAAAATGAACAGGGTAAGTAGCTTCTTATGTATAGGATTGATAGACTTAGAGGAGAGAGGAAGAAGAGAGGTTGAACGAAAATGAGAAGAACCTCTTCAAAATGAAGAGGGAGAGAGATTGAGACGGTTGTGGAGAGACGCGAGAAAATGAAAAAAATGGCTGATGGGGTTGAAGCATCGATTAAAAAAAATGTTCTGAGAGAAAGTTAGCTAAAGGTTTCTCGAGTGCAATTTCAGAAATAGTGTTTCTACCTGGGGAGGTTTGATATTAAGCAGGTGAAGTTAGGAAATACCGTATTTTGCTGTTGGGGGATACTGCCATGACTTTTTTTCTCCTCTGGACCTGTGGAAATGAAGAATGCCCTTATCTGTCTGCTGCTGTCAGGAGAGTTTTACACACACACGCACACACACACACACACAGTCCACCATATAATTTCTGTAGAAATGTCGGCCGCGACGCAGAGCCAGATAAGTGTTAGTTGTCCATTTCTCAACGCTCTGTCAGCAGGCGCCACTATTTTGAAATGGCAACAACCTGACATTAATCTTGAAATTCTAATTCCTAAATAATCAAATCTAAATGATTTTTATAATTCCCTCTAATGGTTGGTTTGTGTGGTTTGTGGCACATGCTGATGCTCCCTCTCAGCTCAAAAATTCCCAAATAATTCTGAATGTTCTCTTCAGATGCTAATTTTATAGTAAATAGTAGGATGTTTAGTCTAATGGAAGCGACAGACACTTGCAAAACACTGCAGAGAGAGAGAGAGACGACTTGCCTAAACAACAAAAATGTTGGCCAACAACTGCTGTCAACACCAAGGTATGATAGCAAAAGTCTTGCTCAAGGATGCTTACAAGTAGGCTGGGCTTGTTGGGGATCAAACCCATGACTTCTCAGATGAAAGTCTACCACCCTAACCACTAGACTATTCTGCCAGGAGCTTTGACCTATCTCACTGCACAGCAAAACACTCTATTTCTACCATGTAGAAAACTCTCCTTTGCTTTTTCTGTCTGTCCTCTCGTGTTAAGTTTATGATAACCCAGACAGAATAAGTTTCAGTTTACGCATTGTGATTAATAACCAAATGTATTAATATTCTAGAAGCACTTATTTTTTGACAATATAATGGTATTGTCTACCCGTGCACCTCACAGCTAACCATTTATCTGCCTTTCTTCAGAGGGGTCAAAGTTTAGGATAATTTCCTAAGGAAGACCTATGAGGCAGTGAAAGGGCAGGTTTATAAACATCCACATTTAATGAGCCTTTCTGGCTTAGGGGTCAATTACTGGGTTTATTTCCCTTCAAGAACCCTGACAAAGATGTGTACACAATACAGATGAATAGATGAATAGAGCATTCACCCTTTTTTCACGATCCCTTGCTTTTACTGTAACATAATGCGAATGCGCTCTTAATGGTTACCCGTGCAACATTTACACACGAACACTGACTAGACACTGACACGAACTGAAAAGGATATGTCTGCAGAGTTTGTTGTAACATCAATTATTATTTATCCATTTGAATGGGTTTAGGCCTCGATAGATGGACCCAGCTGTCCGCGTGAGGTCAAATCTATCAAATCTGCTCCACGGCCTTGCGCTGCAGGTTTGATGTTTTGTCTCTGGTCTCAGCTGTGATCCGGCAGCAGATGAGGAGATGAGTTTCCATCTATCAAAACACAGTGCAATCTGTTTCCCTCCATCTCCGTCCGTCCGTCTAGCTCGCCTCACCCAGTGTGACCTTCATTCTCCTCTGCTTACGGCCGTGTGTTTATCAGCGGGGGCTGCTGATCACAACAGAGATCCTGCACACCTACACACACTTAGAGAGTTACCCCTTTCCCCTCATCTGTTTGTATGTGTGTGTGTGTTTGATCTTAGCTTGATTATGGCTAAACTCTGTTCTCTGTAATCTCAACACACAAACACACCGCAGTCAGACACACATTTGTAAACATATGCAAATGTAGGGCGCCTCAACAGAAGTGCTGCTGTGATATTTAATTCTCAAACTCTCTCTCTCTCCCCCCCCCCCCCTCTCACCTTTGACTGAAAAGCTGTCTTCATTTTCTTGACATTGGCTGCTACATCCTTACCAACCTCTGGCAACCCCAGACTTTGGCTGTCTCTGAACTGACCTAAGCTGACGTGTGATCCTGAGAAACGACTCAAATGTTAAATACTCTAAACCTAGCATCAGTCACCCCTGTCCCAAGTCACACCCACCTTGGTTTAAACACCGGAATGACAAATTGTATTTGAGGTGAATTAATTACATTGGTTCAAGAAGGCAAACAAATTAATAATTGACACACACACACACACGGAGCACGCACACACTCACCAACACACCTTAACAAACACTTCGTTTTGACATTTCATACACAGGTCTCCTGTGCCTGTTGGCCAGACATCCATTAATTATGTAGAAATAATGGCGTTCTAGTTCACAGCAAAACATGAGTTGAGAAATGAACTTTGATTGTGTCACATGAAGGTAAGTGTGTGTGTGTGTGTGTGTGTGTGTGTGTGTGTGTGTGTGTGTGTGTGTGTGTGTGTGTGTGTGTGTGTGTGTTATTGAAAGTTCCCAGCCCTGTAAGCAGGATGTATGGCTGTTGTCTTGAAGCCTTTACAGAGGTAATTGATTTTGGGACTCAGCCGGTGAATACACAACAAAGAACCTTGGCCCCTGCCACAGAAGGAGACGTGGAGTTTAATTCTAACACTGCGGTCAAACAGATTGCATCAGAGCCACACCAACCGTGCATACACTACGAAGGAAGTTCATTGTTTTCAAATAACTGACTGTGTTCTTGCGCCGTCTCATCTGCACTGTTTTTACTAATTTTTCATGCGTTCCCTAACCCTGACACATTGAAAATGACTGATACAGAAATACACAAACTGTTTGATACAGAAATTGTTGCTTAAACCATACCACATTAACCACACTGAACTCCTAACACTTACCTCTTTGATCAACAGCTCATAATATTCTCATCTTTTGATCATATAGTATTATGTGTTTTAACCAACCACATGAAGGCAGGCACATTTACATTTCGGTGGACATGGAAGTTCTATTCTCTCTGCTTCCCTACCTCCTAGAGGTGGGTAAGATGATTTCGGCTAGTGTTGACGTACCACCAACTGGATCCATTTGTCTTTCTGTCCCATTGCCTCTGAGAGTTAACTCTTCTTTGCAGAGTTAGCTCTTTGATTCAGGTGGAGGGCTGCGGGTTCGGTGGTATGTGTTATCTAGACTGCAGAGCTGCTCTTTGAGCGTGCCGCTGAAGGACAGGGCGAAAGATAATCACGGCTGTCCTTTCACGTTTATACACAACCTTAACCGACGGACCTGGGGTGAGAAGGGAATATGCCATAATGAGATGCAGAACAACATGTCTGTATTCTTGTGCTTTTCTCCCTCCTTTGATAGTTAATTATTGTAGCTTGACACTGCTGAGGTTTAACGCCATTGATTTAACCTTTTGAGGTTGTACGGGGAGTGTATCGCCATGCAGTGATGAATCATTATAATGAGGCTGTGTCTGGTAGTTAAACCCAATCATAAGGCGCTTTTCCACTGCATAGTACCGGGTCGATTTGACTTGCCTTTTTTGGTTTTCCATCGGACAAAAGTAGCACCTGGTACATTTTTGGTATCACCTCTGTCCAAGTGATACCAAACGTGATACTAAAAGATGAAGTGAAAAGACTGCAGACCACTGATAAGAGAGAATTATCACTGCGTCACCTAATATTAAACCAGCAAAACCTCGGTGTGGTCAATCGAGGAGATGCATATGTTCCTCTATTTGTTTGCCAACTAAAGGATCTAGCAATAGCTGAATAAGGCAATTCACGTAACGAGAAGGTCTAACGAGAAGTCTCTGAATATTCCAACAGTGTAGGGAAAAGTTTAAAATAAAACCTAAAAGTGACTACAGATCCATAAAGGATCTAAAAAGAGTGGTTCAAACAACGGTGTCGCTATGACACCCAGTTACATTGAGGGGGTAGGTCTACAATCTGCAATGGAAAACAAAATAACTGGTACCAAAAGTGAGTAGAGTTAAGCAGAGTCGAGCCGGTACTATGTAGTGGGAAAGCACAACAAGCAGCTAACAAGAGCTTTTATTTTGCCAGACAATATAAAAATCATCTTTCAGCTCCTCAGCGAAAAAAATATCGCCAACCTGGGCCAAGTTCTCCATTCAGAGATAAGTGAATTAGATGGATTTGATTGATTGCTGGATTTGTCAGTTCTTCGAAGTTGATCTTGGAGCTGTTGTCATGGCAAAAAAGACTTACCTCAAACCTGCAGAAGTGAAGGCTTATTCAAAGGTAGCTGGCTAATACCATGCTGTTTAAAGCCTCCCAGCCAGGCTCCATTCACTAGAGAAATACCACCGATTGATGTAGGTGCATTAATAACTACTGTAGAATAATTTCAAATTGAATGTATGCCACGAGAGATACCCTTTCTGTCATGATGGAATAATTTACCTCAAACACACAATGCCTGCCTTTCTTACGTGCTATTTACAGAAAAGAGAAAGCAGTATTAAATGAATGTGCTCTAGTAGTGGCAGCCCTGACTTTGTTTTGTAGAATATCATTGTTACCTGCTCCCCCATCCTAATTGGAAATAAAATTAGATAAATGTTTATTAAGTCAATTTAGAACAGGATTAATGAAATGTAGACCTACGTCTAATTACTTACATTTGACTATTTGACAATTTACCTGCTATTTTCTGCCAGGCAGATATTTCGGTCCTGGCTGTTGGAGCAGTGTTGTTTTTCATGGTTATGAATTTTTTATATTCTTCAAGAAGTTTCTTCTCTGAGGGTTCTGTGCTATCGTATTCACCTTTTGTGGCATCATTGTGTCAGCCAGTCGTATGGTCTGCCCTATCGGTCAACATGAGAGACTACACCAATCACACACAACTCAATCTAGGATCGTCAAATAAATCCTGTTTGTTCTGAGATCTGAATTAGCCAGATGTGAATTCACAAGATGTACAAAGCCATCAGACGTCACCTTATCTTGTATCACTTGACCTACTTAAGTCCATCTAATAGGGTTCACAAACAAACATACTGCCACAATCTGTCCAGCTAAAGGTTTGAAGGACAGGCTGACTGTGGTGTCCAGCCCTCTCATGGGATGGCTATTTTAATGTTCCCTCCATAATAGAGAAATGAGAACACTGCGGCGAAGAGTCTGTCAGCTTTTTGATTTTATTTTTGTCTTCATTCAAATGTCATGTCCTCTTCAAATTATGATAACACAGGCAAAAACAAAGTCTGTTGCTGAGCAGAGACACATTGTTCACGGAGCTTTAAAAGACAGTATGTTTATTTATTTATTTATTATTATTTTATACCGCTGCTACGCATTTACGTACATTTACGCACTGTGGGCCTACAAACATGCTCCTGCATGAATTAAATGCACATGCTCGCACTAGTCTGATGTGGTGAGCACTAAGAGAAAGAAAAGGGTAGAACAAAATATTTAATGTAAATTGGTGTTTATTTTCCAATAGTAAAACAGTAGTGCAACTTCCCCCCGACCCACTGAAACCCTTCCTTAAGTTCTAACATTATGGTTCTAACATTTTTGGTAACATATTGTGCTATTTCAACAAAAGAACATCACCCATCACCCATATATATTTGCTGAACTTGACAGTGCAAACAAATTCAAAGTTGGAAATGTAATAATAGTAAATTGTTACTTTTCAAAGCCCCTAATAATCAGCCTCCATCTTAAGAGCCAGACAAGGAAACAGTATAATGTGTATTTATCTCCTGGCTATGAAAAGGAAAACACATAAAATGTGGTAGTGTCCAAGAGACAAAATAGGATAGTAAAGCTTAATGAGGGTTGTTTGTAAGATAGCTACGCATGGGAGCCACGTCTTGTTTTTATTTTTTTCCTTTATTTTACTGTTTATTTCCCCCTCTCCTAATATTTTATAGCAATATGACGGCTCTTGGAGGATATGTGGAAATGGTATTAGCACCACCCATTAAAGACACCGAGAAGACACCAACAAAACAAGTGCAACGGCATTCCGGGTTATGACACAGAAGAAACTCTTTCTAATTTGGTTTGGTCTCACTTGAGCGCACATCTATAAGTTCCAATTAAATGTATCTGCCGTCACCGGCGGTGCAAACCATACGTTTGACGTCTCTCGTTCAATTTATTTAGAAGGACACCACTCTTGGTAATTAGGTGTGATCGCAGGGAGGCCTTGGGCAGCTGTTACCATGAGTTTTAATTAGAACTGCAAGAGTGTCGAATGTTTGTAAATTTGAATTGATTCTCTTTTCACATATATGCAACTGGTCCACTCTCTCTCAAACACACTGTAGGCTACTGTAGGCTACTGGGCGAAGAAGAACAATAAAGAATAAAAGCTGTTGAGTGATTAAACTCTGTTCAGACGCATTTACGCATACTGCATTTGGAAATACATCTGTCTATACTCTCACCCAATGGCTCTGGTCATTATCATTGACGGTGTTACCGATTTTCTTATAACACTTATTTATGTCACACCGTGTTTTCACCTCTGCTTGAATTGCGGGTGCAGACACACACATGGATACCTATACACACACGCGCTTATCACCTTTGTATCACCTTTGAGTGGCGCCCATGCAGCTTGTCTCAGCTGTCACACTGGGTTGTGTATGAGCACGCCTTGTGGCCTCCGAGGGTCTGTTCCATGGATGGCAGGCGACTGGCTGGTGTGATGGCAACCAAGCGTGAAAAGGATAACTTGGGCTGTGGGAGATGTTAAATAGTTAAATATCTGTTTATTAACGACCTTGCTGAGGGAAAAAAATGGTTTAAATTGCTAAATATTTTGGTCAATTTACTTTATGTATCTCACAATGCTACCACCTGCAAGTTTAAAAAAGTTCTCTCTGATTCACAATACTGTGACCGTCACTCCTGTATTTCTCCTGTTAGCCCCTACTAGTCATTCAGCCTTCTGTGCGCACCCAATCTCTTTCAAGCCTCTACTTTTGGCTGCCTGTAAATGGTGTTCAATTGTATTAAATGTTACATACAAATCTGTTGCTGAGGGGGCTATATGTCCCTTGTCTCCGCATGATCTGTTTCTTTAATACTGTTAGCTGTCCCTTCCCTGAGGTAGGCCTAACCTGGATACTGTAACTACTCTAAGTGAGGGTGAGTGTGACTTGGGACAGCACCGACAAGGACAGAGTTTACACGCCTTTGGGCCTCAAGTGGCACATCATTATGTTAAAATAACATAGTAGATCCAACTATAGCCTCAGAATTACCCATATGGTTCCAAAACACTGGTAAATCCGTTTAGGTTGTAGAATGAAAAGGCGGCAAAGTTAATAGCTAATGGTGCTAATTTTTCACATATGGCAATGTCACCTGCAAATCTCGAAACAGAAAGTCTCTTATGAATGCACCATTCCCTCTGCTGTTGTAAATCAGTGACACTAACTGCGCACTGGAGAAAGTAGGGAGAGAGAAAGAGAGAGAGAGAGAGAGGTTCAGCTAAGCTATCTGGGAGGCGGAGTCTGACAGGAGGGGTTGCAGGAGAGGAGGAGGAGATCGCTACTGTTCCGTCCACCGTTCACCCTCACTGTCGTTTTAACAAAGGAGTTGGGAGCTACGAGAGGTCCGGGGACCGAGGACTTGCTTCCCCGGGAGCTGGGTACGACTGTGGATAGCCTATTTGCTTCCTTCCCCTGGAGCTCGACTCGAACCATCCCAGGTAAGTGTCCCACAAATAGACTACTTTTGTAAGCTATGCCGATAAGAGGTTCTCAGTATGGAGGCTGATGAAACTGTATTTTGCATTTTGAACTGATCCTTTCTCGAACAAGAGAAAACCAGATGAGTAACTATAACCTACTGTTTGATGGAAGAGCAATTATTGAGCGCTAATAATTGGATAAGGCAGCCTATTGGAGAAGATTGCTTTGCTTGTGTTTTGCTTGGCTTTTTTAAAAGCCTAACGTTACATATTTTGCAACGACAGGTTCACAAGTAAGGGGATGGTGCAATTCCAGTATTCGCTCATAACAGCTCTTGCTAAATTAAACATGGTTTTGATTGATACAGAACAGTTCTGACTGGTTTCGAAGTAGCTACGCAGCTTGTATGCTGAAATTGTTGCCTGTGTTATAATAACATGAAATTAATTAAACTGCGTTGTAGTCACATGTTTCTTAGTTTTACAGCATTTAGACATGTGGGTCTTCTTTTCTCTTTGTCTTTCCTTTCCAGAGATGCTGTTCTCTCTCTTGCATGTGGCGGTTGTTCTGCTGAGCAGGCAGACCGTGCCGGTCTCTGGTAACAACCGTGGCCACGCGCTGGACAGCGACAAATGGCTGAGCACAGTATCTCAGTACGACAAGGACCGATACTGGAACAAATTCAGAGATGTGAGTTCCATACTTTTTTTAAACGTGTGCTTTAGCCTACGTTTTTCAGCTTGGACCTCACGGTATCTAGGCCTGCATTTGTGTACGTAATATTTTTTTTTACACACCAGTCCTGTTTGAGTGTGTCAGTAGGCTAGTCTATGTTTAATCCAGTGTATCGGACCTCAGCAGGTACAAAAAAGAACACTTTAACCCGTGGCTCATGGCTACAAATAGATGACTCTTTCACTTAATCAGACTACATCTTTAGCCTATAATAGTGAGGCAATTGGGGACGAAGGTAGTTTTTTTATTTTACGTGGTACTTTTTGAAATCGACTCTAGACAGTTTTCCCGCATGTAGCTCATTCTTATTATGAAATCCCGCGGTTGTTTCCATTAGTGATGGTAATTTTAAAATGTAGCCTAGGCTACACGCCTCCATTTGTGTCGGCAAATGTCCTTTAGACTGGTACTACACAGTGGGGAAGTTATAGCAGCAGTTTTCCCCTGCCCCACCTGAGTCCTAGGGTTAGGGTGCTTCTGGCTTTCACCCTTCTCTGCCCCTCCTCCAACAGCTGCCCAGACTATCATAGACAGTTTCTGGATATAAACTGAGACAGAAATCTGGGGATTTAGGATAATTGCAGAGTTCACATGATATTTTGACTCTTCCTGCTAAATAATAAAAACTAAATGTCATCCAGTTGATGCATCTATATCTATTCTGCACTGCCACAATGTGGTTTTATTGCTATTAATAACTAATAGGGTGCTAGCAGGATGAGGTGCAGGTGCATGGCCTATTAGCAGCAGCTGTTGGCTAGTCACATGGTCAGGTTAATGGCCCGGGCACATCTGGTCAGGCTGAACCCGTCATAGAGCAATCTAATACATGTGTATGTAGGTGATTACTTCTCTATACACACACACACACACACACACACAAATAGAGCCATAGACAGAAAAGAAAATTGTACTAAACTATTTATGCAATAGCTATACATTTAAAACAAAATCACATTCCTGCAAGAAATAATAAAAAGTCTAATTTGGAAAAGGAAAAAGGCAAAGCAGTTTGTGACAGAGAAGTGATGTTACAGTAAAATAATAAACAAAAAATGTGATTTATGATTCTGGGTATGTCACAAGGGTTTTGTTGTCTATTCTATTTACATAGAGTTCTAAAGACTGTAGTTACTGAAATTTAGTTGGACTGCATTCTATTTTGACTTAAAATAAACCGAGTTTTGGCCTTTTATTGGTTGAATTCACTTTAATACGCACATTTTTGAATGCTTTATTCCCCGATAATTACCATTCTTACCATTAAAACACACAGTAGAAGCAATAGCCAGTGATTAGAAAAGTTGAATAAAAAATTATAATAAAATTCAAAAAAATTGAATAAGAAATAACGTGTATATTGGCTGTGTGTGTTGTTTTGTTTGTTGTTTTAAATTTTATTGTTATTCTTTATTTTTTTTAAATTCTCAACTTAATTAACCCTTACCGTCTGTCCCTCATTCAGCACAATATACCACATTTACACAACAATAGGCTCTTTCACTTTTCATAAATAATAACTTTAGTTATAATAAGTTTTCCGCGTAGATGCACTGTTTCTCCTTTGCCCAATGGACCATCTGCAAAAGTCTCTCTCTCTCTCTCTGCCTGTTTCTTAATCTCTTCTGTCTATATGGCATTGTTGACCTTGTACCAACATCCCTCCACTTTCTCTTTCTCCTCTCCTCTCTTTTCTCTGACCAGCCTGCCATGTTTCGCTCTGCCTCGCTGTTGATGGACCACTTGTTCACTCCTCCATAATGCATGAGGTTGCGTATGAGTGTTGGTGTGTGTGTGTGTGTGTGTGTGTGTGTGTGTGTGTGGGGGGGGGGGTGA
>JAOEHI010054156.1:0-14343 GCA_025447815.1 Percopsis transmontana | reverse complement strand
GTCTTGACCAGGACCACACCCCTAAATGCATTGAAGCAACTGCCATGTGAATGGTTGATTAGATAATTGCATTAATGCATTAAGTGTTTCTAATCCTTTAGGTGAGTGTATATCATATCATTATCAAATCAGGGAGATCAGTAGCAATACTTACAAATGGCTCAATCCCGCTCTCACGGGATTGCAATAAATGTGTTATTTTCTCTCTTAATGGTTATGATCAGAGATTTATGGTGATTTTTTAACTTGATGTACTTTTGTTGGTTTGTTTTTCTAATAAATTATTTTCTGGTCAAAACAGAATCTTAAAAAAAATACTGTGTCAGTCAATACAAACAAAAACACATTGATAATGTGTTATATCACATGAACTTTACTAACACAGCATGTATAATTGAGGTTAGTTTTAAAGGAAAAGAAAATCCATTTGATTTTCAACAGATAATTGCACTCGTCCTCTGCTGGTTCTTTGGTGGCAGCTAGCATGTTCAGTGAAATAAAGTTTGGTAAGTGATACATTTCAGCTTCACATGTTGTCTTAAAATGTATGCTCAACAGAAAAATGTCCCTCTGACAGTTCACATTCGGGATGAGATGCTGTTTTCTGCCAGTCGGGTGAAGGCATTCACACTCTGGCCTTTGAACCCCTTCATCAATGTTTTGCACTGGCTAGAGTGCAAATTCGGTCCCACCTTCCCAAATGTTGCACACAATCTGGCAAACAGCACCTTGCTGTGGCAATGACACGTCTTAGTGATGGCAAAAAAATTTTTAAATCCAAGGAGGATAAAGCCCAGTGCTAGGATGTATGCTGATTAAGCTATTTGTTGTATCTTGACTCTTTGTGTCCAAGTACATGTATATATCGTATACAGTATATGTATATACTGACTTTCAGAGGGTCGTTGAAATACTAAACTAATGGCTCTTAAACTAACAAATGGAGAACAAATGGAGTGATGGTGGGAATGGAGGAGAAACCTTTGTTGGCTGACAACAAACTCAAAGAGATGGAAAACTCCACAGAAGAGGATTTGATTTATATCTATGCATAGAACAGGATGTGCTCCTTAACCTGATCCATGATGGGACAGTATAGTTTGGCACACAAAATTCCCAGTGTTATTATCGTCATTCGGCATACATGCACGTAAGCGTACACAGATTCAGAAAGCCTTGGACATGTACAGATTCAGTTTTTCAGCCTTGCTGTGCAACATGCTAGGCTATACTGTTGCATGTTTGGGTTTCCTATGATGCTCTTATACCTCCTGTTACCATGCCTCTGTTCTTTATCCTCCAGCACAAGTACAGGTAACACAATTCTATTACAGTGCAGAGAACCCAATATCAATAACTTGAAGTTAGCTCTATATTCTTTTCTGCCGTAACCTAATTCTGTCTCTTATGATGCTTTTCTCAGTATGGCACAGCCTGAAACAGTCCAGCTTTTTCATGACATCCATACTTGTTTCCACCATCAGAAAGAACCTGAAACACAGGTCAGAAGGTGTCCTTATTTCCTCTCACTGGTTAATTATTTAACTCCAAGAGTTGACTAGAGTTTACATCCGCTTGAGTTATCTCTGTGGACTGTTTTCAGGCTGTTGCTGCTACAGCAGTTGAACATCCAGGCAGAATATGAGGGTCAGAGGGTCAGAAAAAATGGAGGCAAGCAGCTGTACTTTAAACATCGCCTGAAGCTCTCTGCCCTCTCCACCGTTTTCCCACCAACCGTCTGCCACCGACCCGTCATACACTACCCTGCTCTACTCGGACGGAGAGGCAACAGTTAGTGTACAGGGCAGTTGACAAAGACTGCTGCCACGGTATTCGTCCAACATGGGATGGGAGCACACCTACAGCTATGGATCAGGATGGTGATCTGGGTGTTCGACTCCCAGCGAGAAGGTTCGAGCCCCGGAGTTGGCCTACCGATATTCTTGATGCCTAACCCCTACCTGCTCACTTAATACTTGCTAGTGTACTCATTGTATGTCGCTTTGGATAAAAGCATCTCCTAAATGACCTAATGGTACAGATATACATACAGTACATAGATGTAGAAAAAGAAATACAGTATACAGTAGACAGTATACACTTATATATTCAGCTGTTTCACGGCGGGGAAAGGAAAGTAACGACAATTCTTTGCATGATTTTCCATTTTCATGTTGAAATTATACATTCTAGGGATTCTGACGCAGGAATGACTAGAACGTTATACAAATAAAAATGAAAAAGCTAAGATGTGTGTATGGTTGTGTTGACCTGCTTTACTGTGAAAATGTGAATGTAATGCACTTAATAATCATCATACAGTTCTTTATTTCCATATTGAATTTTTCTTTCAGGTGCTTTATATGGAGAGCCCTCATAGTGTAAGAGATGACACCTCCCGCTTCCCAAATTACTGCATATCAAATCAGTTTACTGTGGCTGGGTGGGGAGGCACTATGGCTGCATTGATTTGACGTTGAGCTGAAATGGCCTGTGGCAGCACATGTACATTTTAGAAGACCCAGCTACGGCCTCTCAGCTTTCTCAAAACGATTTTATCATAAATTTTATCATCTTCTGTCAGAGAAGCAATTGGTTTTCCTTAGTGTAACCCATTGATTATAACATAATATTTGCAACAATTCATTATTGAAAGTTATGTTTATGTAAACATAACTTTCAATTATTCACTGTACTGTATGCTGTCCATGCTGTAGAGTAGTTTTATAAAGTATTTTGGGCTGCTTTGGGGGTGAATCAAGAGGCCTCCTAGCATAAAGACAATTTCAGGCAGTTGCAAATTAATGCCACAAGGTGGGGCATTGACTACAAGAGCAACACAAGTTCTGTGCAACACAATTATCTTCTCCCGTTGGATCTGATGATTCCATATACTTAAATATAAACCTCATTTAAATTAATTAAAGTTAAGGTGATTTTCAACAGATCTGATCATTTTTGAATGAACATACAGTACATTTATCAATCTGACAATGATTTATATGTTAGTTGATAAGGCATCAATAAAAGGGATGTAATCCAACAAATTGTGTTGGGGAGACAACCTGTTTGCCTGATACTCATAATATCAGCTCAACCACATTTCAGACTCCGGGTAATAAGGTGAGTTGGCGCAGCTGGAACAAACCATTTGATCCCCGTGCTTCATGTCCTTTTTATTCGGCTGGTCTGTTGTGGGGGACAGATCCTCTTATCTACGAATGAACATGGATGGATCATTCAGATGACACACACAGCTGTTGGTGGCTCACCCCTCCAGCCAGTTACCCAGACAGACAGAGAACCAGCTGGCTTTAGCACTGTGGAGACCTGCATAGATCAACAATGTCTCAGTGTTCTTTTCTCCTCGCCTCTCCTCGCCTCCGCTGTAATTTGTTGTGCAGTAATGATGCAGCATTTGCAGTAGATGAGAAACATTTCTCTTCAGAGAATAGGCTACACATCTCAGAAGCACTTGCTGTGACTCTTGGACCGCAAAATGTATATGAAAGAGACAGCAACAGTTTACTTTAAGCATTTTTAGGAAGAAAAACCTTGGCAAACTTTGGCATTGGTGGGATTTGAACCCAGTCCCTAGATATTCTCATGTTTTTCATCGTCCAGGATTGTTAAAGTGAAGCCAGTGGCAAGTTTTGGAAATGCAAGAGATGTGACATGTAAAACTATCAAAATGCATAACAAATCTGTCTGAAAAAATGATTGGCATGTCTAAAAATGGAGTACTGTCAGTTTTGTCTCCTTGGTGATGACTTCGCCAAATATACATGCCCTTTTCACTAATCCGCACGGCAACAGGGGGGATAGTTTGTGTTTGGACAGTGATGACATACGAGAGGGCTGGTATGTGCCAGGGTGTTTGTCATAATTGCTAATTCTTAGAAAACAGTTTGGAAGTATGTATGTGTGTGTGTGTGTGTGTGTGTGTGTGTGTGTGTGTGTGTGAGAGGGTTTGTTGTTGAATGTTGGGTGAGTGAAAGAAAGAGTGAAAGAGAGCGAAGGTGCATGATGTCAAGTTGGCAGAATGTCAGCGCCTCACTGCTCCGGATCAATAAAGAGGGAGGGAGAGGAGAGGAGAGAAAGGAGAGGAGGGGAGGAGAAGATGACCTTTGATATAATAGGGAGGTGTTTAGACCTGCTCTGCATGCTGCACATCAAAGCCATCTGTCTCTAATGAACACCTTCTAAATCGTCTCTCTGTCACCTTCACATTTATGTGTTTTTTCTATACCTCTTCTTTATTAGAATTATTTTTTTATAGGCTATATATTTTATTTACATTGGGATATTTCCCCTCACCCTTTTTCATAAATTCCATGTCTGTAATATGTACATTTGCATTTTAAATGTATCTTTAGAAGAACAAGAGCAAGACAAGACAAATTACTTGTGATTAGACCAATTCAGCAATAGTCGATGTTACTACTCGTTTCCTCTTGCGTGTACCTCCTATTGCTTGTCTCCTTGAGTGTGTAGTGAGCCAGAGCAATGATATAGGAAAAATGGTTTGAGATGCAGGGTGCAGCCCTTAAATACAGGGATATACTTTTGGGACTCAGCCAGGAAGAAAGAGGGAGACGGCAAGGGTTAAGAGGTCAGGTGAATACAATCAATGGGTCAAGGGATTACAGGTGAAATGACATCTACTGCAAGTAAACAGAGATGAGTGGAGTTCAACTAGCAACATGACACACAGACACACAGGCCAGGCCAGTGATGTTTAGGTCACAGTATTCATCTGAATTTCCCAAGCACTGGCTTTTGTAATTATATTGCTAAGTACTAAAAATAAAAAAGCAAAACAAAAGAAAGCCTTCAGTGTACATGTAGTTGAGTTTGGATTCACATTTAAAGCTGCAGGCCGAAGAAAATGATACAAATTAGACTTAATATGGTAATAATTCAAATATATAACACTGATTGATTGTCTCATTATATGGCACAAACTTATGTGTCCTTGTTTTGCATCACCCATGAGTGCATGTCCATGTATGCACATGCATGTGCATGTATGCATATGCATGTGCATGTATGCTTTTAATATGAATCCCAACACAATGCTGATACAATTACACTTAAAAGTAGTTTTTTGTTTGTTTGATTGGAAGCAAAACGTTATGCTCAGATATTATGTATGTTTACGCTACACATTGAAACATCCTGCCCAAAACCTGAGAATCAGAATATTTCATGCTGTGCAATGGGACTTTAGCTATAGTTGCATTTATATTGACCTTTATTGAGAATAAATTTGGGTCAGTTAATAATCCAAAATCCATCCGCCCTCGAAATTTCATCCTACAGTATCATATCACATTTCAGTCTTCACTGAAATAGGCAGGAGAAGCAACAGGATCTTTCAGGAACATTTAATGCTTACAGGTGATAGCGTACCTTTTGTGTATATGTGCAGTTTGGAAATTAAGACATGAAACTGAATTCTTATAGCTTCACAGACACATGCCACATCAGACAAATGCATACATTCTTACAAACATATGGGTCAAACCAGGAATATTTTCTTTTTCTTTAATAACCTGCTAAAGTGTATTAACGTAATTCCATCTGCATAGGCCTAATGAAATGGCTGGATGTAATTTATCTGTTATTTCTGTGTGACATAAAAATCATGTGTGCAAACACCTACAGTGTGTGACTTCTATCTATGTGTGTGTGTGTGTGTGTGAGTGAGTGAGTGAGTGAGTGAGAGAGAGAGAGAGAGAGAGAGAGAGAGAGAGAGAGAGAGAGAGAGAGGGACACTACAGTTTTGACACTGCGCATCTTAAGATCCCTGTCAGGTGCTTAAAGATGCATGAGCATGCTTCATCCTTAACGACACACTTTGATGGAAAGTTCCACGAGGGAGCGACCTGGGGTGGAATACGGAACGAGGGGCAGAGAGAGAAAGCCATGATAGGTGTAGATTAAGGAGAAGCTTTGTGTGACACGAAAGAAGAGTGGACACAAGTCCAAACGGGGGCCTCCCTGTATAGGGTGTCCTGCTGTGTGTGTGTGTGTTTTATGTGTGTGTATGTATGTATGTAACTATTGATGGTAACAGCTCAGCATTATGGCATGTCATATACTATAAGACACAGGGAACACCCAATCTGGCCCATTCTGACAGATGGTCACAGACAAACTATATACAGTATAATACTATAATATCGCTGTCCCCTCCTAAAATGCTTGTTAAAAAATGTTAAGTCGTAAAAAGTAAGTGTAATCAGATATTTTAGTGGTTATGCTATAGCATAAACAATAGATCCGGTTGCAAACACTTTACATTTACATTTACAGCATTTAGCAGATCCTTTTATCCAAAGCGACTTACAATTAGTACATTTGTCAATAGTTGAACTGGTTAACCACCAGTTTTTGCAAGCAAATAACTTTCTCCTAGAATAAGGATATTATCATGTCTTCACGCTACTTCACTTATGCAATTCTTTTTTAGTACATTACTTGAAAGTTATCATTCACTCTTCAAAACAGGAGGATTTAGTTTTTAAATAAAACGTTTTTTTTTTAAAGTTGGATGAGTAACACTTCATCACTGAGATATGCCTGCATGCTATTTATGCCAGAGAAGTATTGTAAAATAGTTTTCTCTAGATAAAAATTTGAAATAAATGTTCATTGATATTATCATATACAGTGTAGAAAGTGTATATTAAAAACTATAGTTGGTGGTTGTAGGTTTGCATCATTCTGGAATTACCCAATGTGTTGGTTTCCTATAGTTATAAGAATTATTAAGTATAATATAAAAAATGTAATTAATTCAAATTAATTAAATTATTAACTATAATAATTTTTGACCCAAATACCCAGCCGTAGCTGGGTATTTGGGGGCATTCTTCTTCTAAAAAGGACATGTGCTGCCACAGGCCATTTTAGCTCAACGTCAAATCAATGCAGCCATGGTGCCTTCCCACCCAGCCACAGTAAACTGATTTGATATGCACTAATTTGGGAAGCACTAGGTGTCATCTCTTACACTATGAGGACTCTCCATATAAAGCACCTGAAAAAGTCAAATTTTTTAATAATTAAAAACGCCGCCCTGACGCCCCTATACAGAAGATAACAACTGATGGCCTCACATGAACTTGTTTGTGAGGAGAATGAAAAGGTGTAATTTAGAGGGTATTTATCCTTAACTAACACCCTCAACAACATCTGAGTTCAGGGAATGATTAGATGCCGTGATAAGAAGTTGAAGGAGGAGTTTGCGATGATACAAGTCACATTAAGACTAATGGAATATTGTGTTGCCAACCCGTTTTACATGGAATCAGCGTCAGTTGGCATCTGGTCTCAGCCTTCAGTCGGAATCTGAGGGGAGAAAGGATTGAAGACAGACAATCTGGTGCTGTTTATCACGCAACTGGTCTACGTAAGGTGAGGTCGATACTGACCAGGCTCACATACACTTACACGTGCAAACATGAATACAGACTTGCATGATATGAACTAATTTCCCATCAAGACCAAATCATGTGTGGTGGGAATACAGTACATCTAAGATGCACACACTTGGTGTGGAAACCTGACATCTGTTTAGCTCCGCTGATTAAGTTGACAGACTTAATCACTCTGCCTCTATCCCTTCCAGATTACCCCAAACAACCAGACAGGCTAAGAATGGATACTTAATGACCTCTAATGCATCTTAATGTACGGCAGAGGAGTTTTGTATTACAATAATCAAATGCGACCTATTTTGTTTCATTTTCTTACTTCACGTAAATTTAACTATGATGTAAGAAGCATAGAGTGGATTATTATTGTCATTCATTTAACAGTGATACCTTAAGAGGGAAAATATTTGGAATGATAACAACAGCTTCCTTCTTTTATGTATTATGAATAGTGTTAGGTGGAATACAATATTGCATTTCAATTCTTTGTAACGCTAGAGAGATTTGACAGTAAGAATACTTCAGAGAGAGATCAAAGGGCCAGAAAGGAGAGGACTAACCTTATGAATATGATCCAGGGATATTGTGACATGACAGTAAAAATGAGCAGGACCTGTCAATACAAAAATCTGTTAATAAATGTGTTAACAAAACATTATTAGGTTTTAAAACTTGAATGAGCAGAATTTTGCTTTCAAAACATGTTGCCATAAAAGAATAGGTATCTTATCACAGTATACATCAGCATACAAAATTCACAGTAAATTACAAAATGTTTAAATGTTTCAATAGCAGACAATCACAGAACTGAATAATAAAGAAATCCATTAATAGATTATGGTGTACTGATTAAAAATTATTATATATTTTTTTAAATAAAACAAGCTTTTACCTCAGTAGTTATTTTTCTTAATGACTGGCATTAAAACTGGACATTGGGTAATAGTAAAGCAGTGTGTGTGTGTGTGTGTGTGTATTTGTTTTTTTTTACGCGTGTGTGTGTGTGTATGTGTGTGTGCACATGTGTACAAGATATCTACTTCCAGTGCAACCTATTTCCCTAGCTGCCTGTAACCTATCTGCCTGACAGTGTTTTATCAACAACCACATAGCGTGTGAACTTTCAGCTCCACTCTCAATCCAAGCATCACTTATTCCCTCCATTTTCTCTTTTCTTTGAGGGGTCTGTTTTCACTCTTAGATGTTCCTCATTTCATACGTGGCCTCAGTGATGTTGGCATCCGCAGTTCTCTGATTTTCCTGTTACTCTGAAAAAAGTTTGGGCTGGCCGTTGGTTCGCTGTAGTTGTATTGTATTGCAGTTCCTTCTGTCCTGGTTTCAGGTATGACATTTATACTGCAATATGGAGCAGGTCACAGCATCTTAGTGAATACTCAGAAACCCTAAAATTCCAAGTATACTGTACTCTGTAGGTTATACTGACCACTAACAGAGCTTTCTACTCCATAGCAGCATATCAAGTTTCTGGCATTGCCATGCCTACAGAATGTTTAGTTCCTCTTTCAATGTGGAAAGAAGCTGTACTTCCTTATATTGCAATGTTGAAAAGAGACATCCCTCTGTGTGGGCCGAAACAACTCAGCAACACATTACATTGAAATCAGAGCCATGGCTACTCATAGCAATGAAGGATGTAATCTTCCAAATGCCTAAGTAGCTTTTTTTATGTCTTAAGGGGGAAATCGAAATACTAGTTAGTGCTCCTCCTAACCAGCTTGTATTCCCTCTTCTGGTGTCCTTTAGCCCTCCTTAACCCATCTCTAACAATCAGACAACTGCCTTGCCATCCCCTATAAACATAAGCATATACATTGCATGCACACACAAGTCAGTTACACTTAACCATCCACAAACATGAACTTTTTCATTCTATCCAGGTAACAAAACACAGGAGCTTATGAATGAAGAACTGTATTGCTTCTACACGATAGCTTGTTGTACATTACAATGGAGTCAAAACATACACATACAAATACAGTGTAACAGTAACAGCGTGATCAACCTTGGCTTTCCACTTTGACATTCTTCTTTTGAACCAACATCAACATATCCTTTCAGTATACCAAAGGCTTGACTAGTTGTACATAAATGGCTTTAGTGTGCGCAGAATAAAATGAGGATTGTATCATAGAAGCTGACATCATCAAACCTTATCAACATCATTAAACTAGTTTTCAAATAGACACAATACTGTCATGACTCCGGCTGTTCCCTGTTTTTGTCTTGTCTCTTGTCTTCCCCAGTGTCTAGTTTCATGTTTCCCTAGTGTGTATACCTTGTTCCCCTGTGTTCTTCCCGGCCCCTCCCTTGCTCCGCCCTGCCTCCTTTTATGGTCCTTCTCCTCATTTCCCAATCACCACCCTCATCTGTTTCCCGTTCCCCAATCATCCCTAGTGTAGTCTGTGTTCTCCCCTGTCTCTGTGCTGGTTCCTTGTCTATGTCCTTGTTAATGCCAACGTAATCGGCGATGTCCGTACCCATGCCCGAGTGTCTTTGCCCTCTTGTAATATTTCTGTTTCCTGGTCTTACCAGAGTTGTAAGCTTCTTTGTTTTGTAGTTTTTGCCCTTGCCTGTTCTTTTTTGCTACCCTGTTTCTGTTGAGTTTCATCATTAAACTCCCTAACCCCACTGCCTGCCTGCCTGTGTCTGCACTTGGGTCGCAAGTAACTCTAACCCTGACACAATACTGTACATACTGTCTTTACATACTTTCTAGATGCTGAGCTATAAATTCACACAAACTGTTGCCAGAAACACACTCAAGAAAACCTTAGTGTCTAACCTTGATATTAATACATTTTTATATACATTTCACCATATCAAATTTCCACTAATAAATCTCCAGGATTTACTGTAACAAAAAGGTTTACCAATACGTTGACAAAGCTCTGAAGCACTGTCAAAACTCATTCCTGAAAAAGCCTGAATATCTAAACATATCTGCTTATTATTTCCGTTTAACATTAGCATTAACCATGTCTTTATTCAGTGGTTAGTTATATTTTATATACAAAATCTATATAGCGTGGTTGCAAAATGAGATTGCCACCCAAGTTGAGACTTACAACATCTGAAAATGTCCAACTTTGATGCTTTTATATACTGTAACTATACTTCTGTACTATATTTCCTTATGTTGATATTATATGTTTGTTGCAGTAACGTATTTTGGAATAGCAATAAGTAGTTTTCTTGAAAATATATTGTTAGTAATCATGATGATGAAAATCATGATAATAGACAAAGCCAGTTGCAAATTTCAACAAATGTAACACAAGTTTAAATTACAAGTGCTACAAAACATACATTATGTGTTTGCACGATAAACATTTGGATTGGATATGGCAAATTTGACATAAGTATCCCAAATTTAAGGCACCCCAGTAGAATTATACTGTGGAGTCAGTTGGAGTTGATGGAGGATTGAATTTGATGTGGTCATCAAATTGAATAAATAAATACAAAAGACAATGATACCAAGGTAAATATTCAGAAATAAATATATATATGGGATTTATAATCTAGTTAGATGCAAATAAATCATTCACATTTAAACATTCACATTCTTGAAATAAGATCAGTGTTCTGTCTAACTACGTACGTAAGGTTGAGATATATTATGAATATTTTAAATTCTTCATTCTTATGATCATACATAATGTTCTAATAGACACATTCGACAAAAACGAGGTAAGTGTGGTCCATCCTGAATATCAGAACAAAACATATTATTCTTTCTTTTTCAATGAATTTCTTAGCTGTGGCAAACATTATTCTCTTTCGTGTGTGTTTCTATACTTTGTGTCCCACTGCCTTTAAGCTTCCTTCTTCCAGAGTCTCGGTTATTTCCCTGTAGCCCTCCAGGTGCCATTGGCCTTATCGAGAGAGGTGTTGCTCCCCTGTTTGTTATGTGTGTCTGTCTTCATGGCTTGCTCTACAGCATTTGTCATG
This sequence comes from Percopsis transmontana, assembly GCA_025447815.1. NCBI lineage: Eukaryota > Metazoa > Chordata > Actinopteri > Percopsiformes > Percopsidae > Percopsis > Percopsis transmontana. The sequence continues at coordinate 2,929 of JAOEHI010054156.1, read as the reverse complement.
GGCGCCTTTTCCTCTGCCTCCGTCTCTCTGTGGTAAAAGTAGTTGAAGTTGGAGACAATAACGGGCACTGGCAAGGCGATAGTCAGCACTCCAGCAATGGCGCACAAAGTGCCTACCATTTTACCCCCAACGGTGATTGGATACATGTCCCCATAGCCCACGGTTGTCATGGTGACCACCGCCCACCAAAAGCCATCGGGTATGCTAACAAATTGTGTGTTGGGTTCATCTACCTCAGCAAAGTAGATGGCACTGGAGAAGAGGATGACTCCAATGAAGAGGAAGAAAATAAGAAGGCCCAGCTCGCGCATACTGGCCTTCAGAGTTTGTCCGAGAATCTGGAGCCCCTTGGAGTGACGGGAGAGCTTGAAGATACGAAACACCCTGACCAGACGGATAATACGCAGAATGGCAAGGGACATGTTTTGACTTGAGCTCTCCTGTGGGGTTGTGACCAATTCCGTAATCAAGGTAACAAAGTAGGGGATGATGGACACAATGTCAATCATGTTCATGAGGTTATGGAAGAAATCGTGTTTACTGGGGCAGGCCACAAATCGTACACACAGCTCAAAGGCAAACCAGACAATGCACGCAGTCTCGATGATGAAGAAGGGATCAGAAAAGGTTGCTGGCTTAGAGTTCCCGGAACCGGAGGCCCTGGTTTGGTTAATAGTCTGAACCACAGAAGGCAGGATTGGATCCATGTCATCTCTGAACTCTGGCAGAGTTTCCATGCAGAAGATGATGATGGAGATGACGATAACAATAACAGACACCAGAGCTACACCTCTTGCTGCATTGGAACTTTCTGGATACTCAAACAGCAGCCAGAATTGCCTAGAAATATCACTGGTAGGCAGAGGGATTTCTGCTTCCTTTATAAAACCTTCTTCTTCTCTAAACTGATTCATGGCTTCTGTCCCCAGCTCATAGAACACAATTTCATCCGCAAATACATCCAAAGGAACATTAGCGGGGCGTCTGATTTTACCGCCTGACTGGTAGTAATATAAGATCCCATCAAAGCTGGGTCGGTTCCGATCGAAGAAGTACTCATTCCTCATCGGGTCAAAGTAGTCCATCCTCTTCGAAGGGTCGCCCAGAAGCGTTTCTGGAAACTGGTCCAATGTTTTGAGCTGGGTCTCGAAGCGAAGGCCGGCGATGTTGATGATGACTTTCTGATTTCCGTCATCCAACCCACGTTTATCTACAAACAGGTCCTCGCAGCACTCTTTAGCCAGGCGGCTGAAGATGGCCTCGCTCTCCTTGGTGCCTTCACTGCTTAGAAGCAACTTCCAGTTGGATATCATACTGGCACAGCTAGTGCGCCCCCGCCTGCTGCCGGCTGGGAGTGGCGGGGACTGGGGCACACCCAGTGTATGGATCTGGTGGATGGGCGTGGCTGATGAGGACTTCCTGGGGGTGAATGAGGGTCCGCAGAAGTGGCGGTTGCTGCTGGGGCTGCTCTGGTTCTCTGGAGGCGTGTCGGTGGTGAGAGCCGTTGTCTCGTCAGCATAATTGTCTGCCTCATCCTCCAAGCTGCTGTTGACCTCATCCAAGCACTCAAAGTCTACCAGGGCCACCTCCATGGCTGTGGTTTAGCCAGAGCAAGGCTCCAGGCCCCGGGCCAACACACAAACACGCCAATAGACGGGTGGGGTGGATCACACTCAGTCACGAGTAAGGCTCAGTGGATCCAGCCTACAACAGGCCAAGCCAGACCCAGTGTTCAAGCTTTGTCTTCTCCTGCCAACACCTAGGAGAGGGGGAGAGGGAGAGAGAGTTTTTCCAACATATTTCCTGACTATCATCAGGTGATAACAAAATGTCTGAAAGCACTATGAGTGTTGCTGTAAATCTCTAGCAACACTCTTTTTTGTCTTAAATAGGAATGCCATTAGAAACCAGAATGTCTTCAGAAACTCAAAACTATCAAAATGTCAATAAGGGGTATGATAGTCTAGTGGTCTGGGTGTCTGCCTCCCAGTCAGAAGGTTGTGGGTTCAAGCCCTAGAGTTGGCGTACCTGTAAGCATCCTTGAGCAAGATGCTTAACCCCTCTCTGCTCGATGTAATAGCAGCATGTAATTGTAAGTCGCTTTGGATAAAAGCATCTGCTAAATTACCCAATTGTAATTGATTGTGAAATAAGGAGGCATTTATATTTAATTATTCTGTACATTTAATTCTTCTTTGGGCCCCAAGGATCAAGAGGTTTCATTAGTCCTTCTTTATACATGCACATGTATAAGTTGGTTATTGTCCTCATATGTACATATTCACTCACTAGGAAGACTAAGAGAGTGTTCCACACTCTTTGTAATGTAAGGTAACTCCGAGTAACTGGGGCTGTGCATACATTAGTGCATAATTAACCACATGTGCAGCGATAGCACAGGTCTTCCACCAGACACAGGGCTCACATTCAAATTGCGCCGTCTCTCCTGTATAATTCCCTTTGACCTTGAGACTAACATCTAGAAGGAACCATACAGTGCCAGCAGCGCCTCTACTCTTCTTTTTGTCCTATCTGTGCTACAGTATTTTTGTGGTTATTACTGAGCATTGTTTGTGAATGTTGTCATTACCCGGATAATTACATTGGACAGTAACCCGATATGTGAGATGTGTGTGTGTGTGAGTGTGTCTGTGTGTATGGACGCACACTCGTGTATACAGTATGTACACAGTACAATATACAGTATGTTGCACATACTGTATACTGTAATGTATGTCTGCATATTGGGTGTCTTCATTTGCATACATGAGTATTTGTGGCAGTGCTGACGCATGCAGATGTTTAATTAAAGACACCAGAGATGAGTCACCAGCTAAACCACAAACAGGAGAGAGAGAGAGAGAGAGACAGAGAGAGACAGAGAGAGACAGAGAGAGAGAGACAGAGAGAGACAGAGAGAGACAGAGAG
>JAOEHI010054155.1:0-14343 GCA_025447815.1 Percopsis transmontana | reverse complement strand
GTTTTTGGGTTCTTGTTTTCTTTTGTGTCGCTCAGAGAGTGAGAGAGATTGTGTGTGCGTGTGAGTGAGAGAGAGAGAGAGAGAGAGAGAGAGAGAGAGAGAGAGAGAGAGAGAGAGCTTTGCTACATCAATCCCATGAACTTGGAGGACCCTGGCTGGCTCTCAAAGGTGTTTATGTGTCTATAACACAGAATCGGCCAGTCTGCTTCTCGCAGTCACAACTGTGAAGGTTGAAATTATCATCCACCAGTTTCATGTGTTTTAGCAGTCTGTGGGCTGCTAAAACACCCATGATTTATATAGGAACGTGTAGTTTTTAGATTAGATTGGATGGGAATACATAAGATTCCACCACAGGAATGGTGAGATATTAATTATTTTTCATTAAAATCAAATATGTAAACTTGATCTATAATATATAATGTGCAGGTTTTCTTACACGATTATGGCTCCTTTCATATGTATTTAAAATAATTAGAATTTTCTCAAAATGAAAGGAAATAATTTACAATTAAAACATTTAGCAGACACTTCTATCCAAAACGACTGTGAGTAACAAGAAGTGATGATGATTGATATGATTTCCTTTTATACATACATTATAGTGTTATATTACAGATATGCATGTAAAGTTGGATATCCATGGAACAAATCATTGACATTAGAACTGGAGTTGGTCCTCGGATAGCGTTTTGTTAATATTAAAATGATTTTACTTGTTTTTAGATACTGTATGTCAACGGAGTAAAGATTTTGAGTTCATTTTTGATAAACGATTTAAAAAAAGAAAAGAAAAAAAGAAAGTTCATGGTAATTGGACTCTTGGACCCCACTGAATAGAAGAGACACATACATTTTCATATATATTCTACAAATGTTACAAATAACAAATGCTTTTTATAGTTATTTTTTTTTATATGGGTAAATTTATACCCTATTGTAAGCTTACATGCTGAAAGATTCAAGGGCACACACACACACACACGCACACACACACACACACACACACACACACACACACACGCACACACACACACCATTACAGTGCATAGAGGAATAGAGACCCATTGTGTACGCTCGTGAGGTGAGAGCTAGTCGACTCAGCACTGCATGGCTTCTCCAAGCTGCTGGAGAGCTGCAAAGTAAGCTACATCTCAATTTGTTCAGGGAGGGATCAAATTCTACAGCCTTGCAAATCTCACCGAGCAGCAGGCAGACCACACCATGAATACACCCAGAACTCTAGGAGACAGAATGAAGCGGGGGTCTGAATGGATAGAATAAAATCAGCGACTCAGTATCTGTGTATATAAACTGTGTCTGCTATGGAGACTACAAGGCAAAGAGAGATTTTTTAAATAAATCTCATGGCTTGCTGAACAACCCCCCCCCCTTCACCCCCACCCCTAACATTGAAGTTCAACTGTTGCTGTCTGCTTTTCAAAAAGCGACAATTCATTCAGCGTGAACTCTTGGACGTCTTATTAATGATCACAAAAAATGATGACTGGCTGTTATTAATCTTTCATTCAGGGCTGTTTGGCCTCAGGCAGAAAGTCCTTAAAGTTCGTGGAAGGTTGAAGAGCGGAGGTTGCGATAGGACACTCCGTCCTAATTACTTTCATCACTCATTCTGCCATGGTATCTGATATATTCTGGAAAATGAATAACTTTATCGCTAATAACGGATATCACACTGCTGAGGAGGTGTTTCCCCTTGAATATGAGGCAGATTTCGTCCAATGAGAGACTTTTCTTGCTGACATTTGATTGTATTTGTCCTTCAAGACCGAGGTCGAGGTCAGCCTCGTATGCTGTGGCACTGAATGGAAAGGGCATGTTGACAAACTAGCATTCATGCTAGCAGGTGATTAATGGTAGCAAGCAGCTCTGATTGTGACCTTTGCATCAATCTGTTCGATTTAGAACCGAAGTCCTCCAGTTAAACACCAACATTATCTGCTCCTCGTCAGGTTAAAGGTTAATAGCATGTAGTTGAATGCTAAGGTTTCATCTCAAAACATGCATCAGCAGTTTTGAAGACCTGGTACAGACAATTTCGTGTTTATTTTCGGTTATTTCCTGTAATCGCCCAGCCTATAATTCTTAAGACAATTTGGTGTAGATCGATAGCTCATCACAAACCTCATTAGCAGAGGGGATCAATTAAATTAAAAGTGGAAAAGTTGCTCTAATCCAGAACAGGAAAGTGGGTTATTGTTTTGCTGCAAAATCAAGTAGGGTGAGCTATACTGGTTCATTCCCAGTGGTAAGAATGGTAAGAATAGGCAAGATGAAGCAATGTCACATGAATGAATTCCAGTTGCCTCATTTCAGTGCCACTGTCATTTTCATGAGGCAATTTATGGAACTAAGCAACAGTGTAACTATTTTCTCACAGAGGAAAAGGAAAAAGATTACATGTTTCTCCCAGCAGTCCAGGCTGTGTTGAGCAATTGATACACTAATTATAATTTCTAGGTGAAGTATTACTTTAAGGCTCCTTGTTGATGAAGTAGAACAAGCTGGAATGCCATTCCTGCAATATGAAAGTTTCACGCAATTAAGTCGATTGTTCTGTAGATGAGCTTTCTAATGAGTGTTTTTCTATGACGTTTCCCGAGCCATTAATACCAGAGTCATAGTAAACATCACGATTGCGTTCCTGGATGCTGTAATGAGTAGAGCAAGGCAGGTAGCCAATCATTACACTTTATGCATTCTCCACTGTTCTCTTGTTAAAGGTAATCAATTTTCTTATGAGCGTGAATCCCTTAAGTGTTTTACTGCCTACGCTGAGTACAGCCATTAATCAAACAGACGAATCATACCTCGGGGGGACACTGCTATTTTGCACCCTCAAAATGCCTTTAAAACAAACAAAAAAAGTTACTTGGTAATGTTTAACAAATGAAAGGCGTTACTGCTACAGAATGTGGAAGCGTTAGTGTTATTGTACCATTCTGGTTTCACCCATCTATCCTCCCACTTTATTGCTGCCTCTCCTCCTTTTCTTGCGTTTTTCCCCTCTCATTTCCTCCCTTCCTGCAGAGATAGAGGGTTCATTTGTCATTCTGCAGGTGATGTATTCAAAGCTGACCTCTACTCTGTCTTTAATGAGACTCCAGCGAGGTCACTGCATGTTCACACAGCTATGATCTAGACCTAGGGCACAAGATATTTAAAATGACTCATTAAAGTCACACTAACCGTTAAGGCGTGTTTCCACTGAACGCGAAGCAAATTTTTGGCACGAGTAGATAACATGCAAAGTCAATGCAAAGACGCGGTGAGGCGGTGCGAATGACTCGAACCAGCGAATTTCGCTTCAGCGAAAAATTCGCTTGACGCTGTGTCGCGAAAGCCTAACAGCGCTGAGATTGTCCGGACTGATGTACTGACATTCGAACAAACAGAAGAAATGTGTGTGGGCACCCAGAGCTCTATGTCACCACGTAATTTGTATATAAAGGAAAAAGGAGATTGCTTGGAGGGACGCAGTTCATGGAGAAAACGGTGAAATTCACCGAGCTGTGTGCGCCTCCGGATGGTATCTTGAACCCAAACATGACGGCGTTTGGTATTCCGACTTTTTGGGGACTTTTACAACAGGTACAAGACAGCAATAGTAGTTGTGTGTCATGGTTGATGACAAGTTATTTCATTGGAAGCGCCTCCTCTTTCCGGAAGGGCGAAATGTCAAATAATCGAGCGTTCAAACTGACGCGAGTAAAGCAAAGCGAAAATTCGCTTTGTGTATAGTGGAAACACGCCTTTAGAGAAACAACGTTTTTTTGGTTTCAAAGACGAGAACGCGACCAACCCCTCCCTCACCTGAAAACACTTGAAAGCACGTGCATTTAGTCTCGCAATATGAAATATTGCAGGGAACCCCGTCCACATTTTCAACCTGTGTTCAAACAAAGCAAGTCAGTTTGCAGTAGCAAATCGGGATGACTTTTAGGGGGTGCTATATACACAGTGGGACAAAATGTCAGATTGTCCCTTTAAGTGTGGGAGAGTAATGTGCTTCAAATAAAAACAACGTTTTTGAAACGCTTTAACCACGAGGGTAAGTCGGACATAAATTGAGTAGTGCCTCTTTAAGGTTTGTTACATAGAGGCCATATAGGGTAAAATACTGAATCAGACAGCCTTCTGGTCCATCTGTTAGCAAAACCCAACCAGGTTAAAAAAAAGAAAAAAAAAGATAAAAAAAGAATGGTAATTATAAGATCATAGAGCCACCATCCATGCATAAGGTGTCACTATATTGCAGCAAAAAACACATACACCTTCCCTGTCAAGTGTGTGTGTGTATTTTTTTATAGTGATGTTATTATAAACCTGCAGCTCTGCCAACCCTGGTGCTAGATGTTTTAGTGCTGTCACATACAGCATTGCTCCATGAACAGTGCTTTACCGACATGCCACACACATTATTTCCCCCGGTCTTGCCACCTGCGTTATGGGTTATGCGTTTTTTTTTTTTTTAAAGCAGAAGTTTAATGTCACAATTCATGAGCCATCAGATTCTGACAGTGTGACGTTCCATCTGGGGGTGTGACATGACGTTCGTCGAAAAACTCTACATGAGCCATCGGGCGTGAGCACATTTTGTGGTTTCACTTATAGCCTCTGAGCTTGTCAGGTCGCAGAGATTGCAACCAGAAGGATGGCAGACGGAGGAAGGGAAGTGGAAGTGAATGGCAGGAGCCAAGAGGGAAATAAACTGTAAAAATAAAAGAGTTTTGTAAAGGAACACTCCTTGATTTATCACTTGAATTACCCTTGTGGCTTAAACCAGCGTAACAGTAAGGCTGTTTTGTTTTGAAACTCAGATAGTGCATACCCCATCTGAATGCTCTCAAACCCTAAAATAGAATAACTTTTCATAGCCAAATCACTTCACGTGAAGCCTCTACAGTAATCATTATCCTGAGCAAGCTGTCTGTTTCCTCATTGCTCATTGTTTTTGTAATAACAAAGCTGTGTTGCCTCCCACAATGAGCTTTTAGAAATATGGCCTGTTTTTTAGTAGATAGCAAGGTAATGGGCAAGCAAAGGAAATGGGGTCAACTGAAATTTAACCTAAAAAAACCAAACACGTCCAATTTGTACAGTAATAATGCATTACTCACCCACCTAGGGGGCTGAAATTAATCCCAACATAGAATAAGATAAATGTCTTTATATCAAGAATGATGTCATGAAAAACAAGAAGACCATTTTCTGTGTCACCATTTTCTTTACGACCACATAGGGATAACTACTTTGAAGAAAGGCACAACTCAGTTTTAAAACAGACATACATTATTCTTATCATCCAAAAATACCTAGTATTTGGGAACACAACCCCCTCCTAAAACTAGAAACGATAAAATTGTGATTCCAGAAATAATACCAGTGTTGATGCTCTAAATATTGTGGATTTTCAAATCCACAATATTGAGGAGCAGTCATGCTTGGAACAACAAGCAACAACAAGAAATAAAAGAAATAAAGGATAAAAAGTTGAAGGAAGAAATGTATATAGTGTTCAAATATAAACATATAATATACAGAGTTTGATGATATAAATAGTCTTCGTTATTGTTTCCAACTAGTGGGAAAAAAATCATAAATAATACAGTATAATAATATAATATAATATAATTAACTGTACAATACAGTATCTGTGACCAGACTGAACCAAGCAAAGAGGAGACAACATTGGTTAATATCAAATTACATCACCTTAGCAGGCATAAAGATGTGGGTAATATGACATTATCCCCCACTGGCACTAAATGGGTTTTAGTTACAGTGTATTGGTATAAACATAACACAAAAAGGTTTTGTGTATTCTTAGAAAAAAAAACCCACAATGATCAGGCACAGGCCCCAAGTCAAGACTGTACTGCTTGAGAGAAAACCCTCAAATGTATCACTTATCTGTGAGTCATTATGAGCTATTTTTTAAAAACCTGATTGTCTCTTAAAAGCAATGGTCCCCGTAGAACGTTCCATAAATACATCAATAATAGTTAACTGTGTTAAATAACGGTTGGAATTTTTTTTTCCCATCAGGACTTTTAGAATGACAGTAAATGCTTTCAGAGGGGTTTTCAGTTATATGTGAGACTATTTAAACCTGTATTTACAGTAGTCACCAAACAACAAACCATAGTTCTCAACTAATTGCCACAGAGGAGGTGGAGGTGCCTCCAATGTATTCCACCTCTTGCTCTCCACAAGAACTTTTTACCTGCATGCCACCAAAGTCCACTCAAACGTGATAGGTCCATACTACTCAGACTACAAACGGACTACAAACAGAAACCAGAACGCTTCCGATACCAAAATCTTGTCCTGTTGCCTACAGATTCTGCATTAATTTATAGATATGTAGCAGATATGTAGCAGATTTGGTTCAGAGAGATTCACCTCTAAGATATAGAGGAAATCAGGGACATTTTTACAGACCACATAATAAACCATCTCTTAAACTGAGAAAGAGGGCCACCGCGGTTCTGTTCATGCTGCTGCCTGGATAGCTGGCTTTAGCAGGGGTTTTGTGGGGAGTACATCAGGGAATACTGCTGGGCATTGTGAAGGTAAGAGAGAGATGACCCTTAAACAGATGGCCGACCGAACCGACATCACTTCGGAGATCTGTTCTCAATGAAAGGTGCCGAAAGACACAATGCACAAGACAGGGGATAGGGTAAGCAGAGGTTTGAGCCAAGAGATGTGGAGGCCAGATTTAGAAATGGTGAGCCTCTGGATTAAAAGTTGCAGAAAAGAGCACCGGTTCTGAGAAAAATATAAAGGAACATTAAGGAGAATATGATGTTTTGAGAAAGACAGATTGGAGATGGGAATTATCAGCAAACAAATTATAGATTTAGAGATGCTTGTAGTGTAGGCAGCAAAAACATTTCCAGTAAAAACAAAGATCTTTCTACTCCTATGTGTTCTAATTAGGAAGAGCATGATAACTTCCAGGGAAAAATGCATGAATTGGACTTGAAAAGACAAGCAGAACTAGCTGTATACGGCACTGACCTGAACAGCATCTCTCGTGCCGCTGTAGAAAAACAAAGTGGTAAAATCCGATTACACGGAGGAATGTTGAACTAGACCGGATTGTTCAAATAATGCTGACAACTGTTTGTGGAGGGAGGGGGGTAAAGATTCATCAGCTCACTGTTTCTGTCCACCAACACAAGTAGTGTTGGTGAATATCATTCATGTCGTTCATGCTTACTGGAGGAATAACAGCAATATGGTACTTGAAAAAACAACAGATAATTACTTTTTATATCACTCATGTTTGAAGAGAAACGGGACATTTTGATTTTGCCACTAGACACAAAACCTCCTTGTTTGGATTATTATATTAAGATTTCATTAATATTCTCCTACAAAAGTAATAAGCTAAAAGTTAGAAAGCAATCAAATTAAATAACAAAGTTGGATTAATTCATTAATTCAATTCATTTATATTTAGGCATTTGTAAGCCATGTACTCATTGATTGTATTTTAAACATAAAAATGTGCATTGAGACTGCATTTTGACTCTGTCCAGATGTAATATACCAAAGAGCACATTTAGGGGAAAACATTGTGGCAAGCATCAAACCGCCCCTGTGTGAGGCCAAACCGCTCTGTTTTGAAACAAGTGCCCCCCTGAACAGAAATTGAGGAAGGACACAGCTGCTCTGGCGCTGCCCACGAATCGAGGAGAATCGAGGTTTGTTGGGGAAGCTTGGCAGAGAAAAATGGAGGAGACATTGTGTGTAATTGGAACACACTGACATCCGCCATTTTGGCCAGTTCTAACAGCTTTGACTGAAGTGAATGGACGCTTCAAGTGTTGCGTGAGAGCTGATAAGATTCAATAGAAGTTGGCCCGACCGCCCACCGTCCTGGCATCAGTGGGGACTCCTGGCTTCCTGCAGCTGAAATCTGGAATGGAGCCGGGGAGGCACCTGGGCGTCCAGATGTCTGGGGACACAATCTATGGTGGCATCTCTCGACTGGCATTAGTGCCCATGGTGACATTCATCCTTCGGTCTTGTGTGAAGGAAATCGCAGCATCGTGCCAGCTTCCTGCTCTGTCCTAGCTTCTGTTCATGGGAGGGATGGGGTATTGGAGGTAGAGAAGACGTGTTTTAGTTTTTATTTTATGTGGATAAGAGGATGCTTAGCCATCTCTTGTCCGGAGTCTTGGAAGCGAGAATAGCGCCAGATGCTAACTTAGGGGAGATAATTCCAATAGGTTAAGAGTCAGATCTGTGGCAACAGTAATTATCCTCAAAGACGTAAGGTAAATTTAATAATATTTTACTTGAGGCATGACAGAAAGAGAGTAATACAGATCCAATTTGCTTTGAAGAGTTAATCTCACTCTCCCATTTGTTTTAAATATACAGAAATGTATGACTCCAACTCATATGGAAAGCAAGCATTGAGGGGAACAAATAGTCCATCACTCCAGCGTGGACACTAGAGGTGGTTTAGATTCACACTAACATCACATTAAGTGTGGCATCTGTAGGGTCTTCACCTGGCACCACTTGAATACAGATAGAGAGAGTGTCTTTAAATAATTGTGTAAAGAAGAGTGGTATGTGTGTGTGTGTGTGTGTGTTCATGAATGCATATGCTAACGCTAACCCCTATTCGAGGAAAGCCTGGTAATTGTTATTTTTCCACTGCAGGGGATCATAACATTTCATGATGACACATAAATTGCTCAGCACTCCTTGGTGCTCCCTGGGGCTGTTTATTCAGCATTTGCTTCCTTCCACTGTATCGCACCTCCATTTTTTATTTAAAAAAATAGCCAAATATTTGAAGGCATTCATTCATTATGTTTTCTCTCTGAATATGTACTGCTGCACATGCTAATGGCTTTACATTTCGGCTCTTGTGAAGTGTCGCATTTATTTACTTTCCTTTGTCTTCACGATAAACACTGGAGAAATATATACCATTCTCAAATGTTATTCCACCAGTAAGCTGCTTTATAAACTATGAAACAATGCAGACCGACATTGCATTGCTACTTTGTAAATCAAGTAAATCGAATGTGCCAAGAGCAAACTGCACACGACATGCTTTTACACAATGCGAACAAATACATTTGTAAGACGAAGAACACTCGTCTTCATCATACATCATAATATCATATTTGTTAGCAAATTCTTTTTCCTTAGAGGTTTATCTTATGGGATCATATCTTGAGTGGGGAACTGGCACTCCTAATAATCGAACAGCATTGGTCACTTATCTTCAGAAAGAAAACAGATTCAAGAGTATAGGAAGCCAATCTGGGAGTGTTTGTTTAGTCTCTGCTGTTAATATGACTGTGCTGACAGCCGGGTGGATCTGTTCAGGGAAGTGTAAGAAGCCAGTCTAAAGCACAGTGATCCGTGCTGTTGACAGAAAATCTGGACTTAGAAGAAAAGGAGGTGTTTAATGGGCTTCGCACGCTCCGTTACCTGCCTGACTGGAACATTCTTACTCACTCCCCTTGTTTGTCACTCACAGGCCTCTGTAGACAGACAGAGACATCTGAAAATTTGCAAAACAGAATTCGTATGTGCACAGACGATTACAGATATGAAAGTAAAGTAAACATAATGAATAATTCTTTGATTTTGTAGTGTCATTACAATTTAGGCAAGGGCATAAATTAATGGATTACTTATTAAACTCCACAACACTGCATATGTCTAAAATGTATAATTTCTGAACTCTACAGTATAAATGACTCCATGAAACCAGATCTTCTACAAGCCAAACTCACCTACCTGTCGACCCACAAACACATCCTTACACAAGGGTTTGTTATCCGAGTAGGAGGTCTTCAACATGCATCGTCAAAGTCCTGGCCTTTGGCTATGACCTTTAGAAGTCCCTAAATGCCATCGTGGGAGAGCCATTTATTGTCCTCAGGATAATTGTCAATGTGGAATGTCACACGTGTCCAACTGACTAAGTGCTGCATAGATCATACTGCTGGCGGGCTCATAGAGTGATAGAAGCCCTGAGGAAAGATTTACCAGTGTTCTGAGAGAAAGGGAGAGAGAAAGAGAGAGAGAGAAAGAATGGAAAAAACAAGGAAGAATGGATATAGAAAGGAATTCTGTTCCGGACGTAACAAACAACAGACAGAAATTAGAGAAAGGACAGAAATGATAGATGATATACTGTATGTGTCGATTAAGAGAAGTAAATGTATTCCTACCATGTATTCTAATGCCTCATGAATCATCGTTGGGTTAGATATTATAGAGGCATTATAGAGAGAGGCAATATTAAGTTTCAAATGCACGTATTTGCAGCCACTACTGCCGCACTGTCCACCAACAAACACGCACACTTGCATATTCAGTGACTTTACACTAACCCCTACCGACAAACACACACACACACACACACACACAAGACACCAAGCACACAGTCCCACACAATCTGTTGCTGCGCTGCTTTCTGAGGCAGCGTCGAAGTCAAGGTAAAGAGAGATTGATTCCTCTGGGCCAGACGGAGTGGGACCGAGGTTCGGTGTGGATCAGCACTCCCTCCACATGAAGCAGCCAGGTGATTATTAATGGCCCTTCCATTACCCTCTGCTCGCAGATGGAACATCGGGTTGAAGGTTGATGGAGAACGGCACGGTGTGCGATGCTACACCGCATCATACAGATTAGACTTAGGATCGCAGACAGCCCCCCCCACCCCACTGTTTGTATCCTTCACGTATCCTTACACTGCGGCTGCTGATGCCATTTGTCACTGTAGGGCCAGAGTGAAGACTCCTTTAAAACCGCCTTTCAAAGTGATTTATTAACGCGTGATTTTGATACTGTCATTTGTCAGTGTAAACCATGAATCACAGTCCCAACATGTCAAAACAACAAAACTACATATTCTCTCTCTCTATATATACATATACACTGTATAATATATATAAAACCTAGAGGCTATGTCTTCTAACTTCTATAGATTTTGAAGAACTGCCTTCAAAGCTGAGTGCTTTCTGACACTGTCCTTAACTTTGTTTCTTTGTAAGATTTAATGAAACAAAGACATTGTACAATATGATATATACAATTAGGTCATTTAGCAGATGCATTTATCCAATGTGACTGACAGTTACATGGAGCAGATAGGGGTTAGGCATCTTGCTCATGGATGCTTACAGGTAGGCCACTTCTGGGGCTTGAACCCACAACCTTCTGGCTGAGAGTCCAACACCTAGACCACTAGACTATCCTGCCCCAATATTAAAGCCTCTTCAGTATACGGACAACTTTTTTGCAATATAGTGACATTTTGTTGAAACTAATTGAAACAAACACATTTTAACATGATTTTAGTGTAGTTGATAAATTATTGCAAACACAAGGTTTTAACATCGGTATTTGGCATTTTTAGAAGTGATTCCAACCCGGGAAGGCAGAAACATCAAATGTGCACATGAAAAGCAGAGCTTTTGTGATTTAATCTACTGTTATAGCTTCATCTTTCACTACATACCACACAGAGAAACCCAAACTCAATAATCATAATGCAACAATCTTTGTCTGAAGGGGCTTTAGGCCTATGTATAATAATACTATGAATAATTCACTCTGACAAGCCTATTGTATATGAAGCATTTTTTTTTAATTTAGGCACAATAACACAAGCGCACATGTAAAAAATAGTTCAAACTGAATCATTGAAGAACATAGTAATTGGTCATGGATGTACACTTTCAAATCAAATCATGAATTAAACAGGTGTTTTTTTGTACATGGTGCTCTGGTTGTTGTTCGGGAGAATATATAGCATCTGCTAGACTCCCTCTCTTTCCTCTCTCCAGTAAATGCAATAACAATTCTGCCCCTCAAGTACATTTTCAGTTCTGCAGCCAAAGGTTTCATGGGCGCTATCAAAAATTTTCTTTACAAAAAAATATAAAAAAGTACAGGGACAAAAAAGTGAAGTCTTCACAGGGCACTGCATATTCCTGATTCCCCTTTTTTCTCGAAACAATCCCCTTTGTTCTCTGAACACACAAAAGAAAACTGTATCTTCTTTTAACACTGGAGACATTGAGTAAATGTATTTATAAAAACTACGAAGACAGTTTTTAAAACGGAACTTACTGTACAAGACCAACAAAAGCGTAAATTAGGTTGCACATTGATAACCACTGCTAGCTGCTAGACCCTTCGAGAGCCTGTGAGAGAAGAAAAAAATGAAAAACCCCAAAAACATAATTTGGACAAACTTGACGACGAGACTTCAAATATCTACATCCTGACTCTGGGACTGGTGGATGCTTCCCCCATCGGGAGAAGAGAACTTCAGGAGGAGAGACTGTACACGGTAGAAGTCACTGGGCGTCACCGCAGACTCTTTTTGTGAGTTCAATGGCTGCAAGCGCAGACATAACCAGTCCTGGACCAAACACCAGTAAAGGCTGTTTGCAAGTCCCCCAAACCCTGGAATGCGCTCAACCATGCAAAATAAACAAAGAGACAGGAAAAACACGTCAGATGAAGTCATGCAAAGCAGTTGTGGTGGTTGGTCAATTAAAAACACAGGTCTTCAGAAGTTTTTTTTTTTTAAGATTTCCTTTCATTTAGTCTTTTCCCCCTTTTCGTTCACACCGAGATATCAAAACCTCCTTTCCCTTCTTTTTGTAAGAGTCACATCGTGATTTTTGTATATTTTTTTGCCCAGTGTACCCCAAGGCACCTGAGAGAAAGTGGGTGTTCCTCTCTGTTGGCAACACTGTTTGCATTCGGATAACATAACAGCTGCCACTGAGTCAGCGTGCCTCCCCGACACATGAAGTCACAAATCTTATTAGAAATCACAAAGAAAAGAGGAGCTAGTCAGAATGGATCGTGAAGTCGGCGATGTCCCCCGTGCTCGGGTATGGCGTTCTGAATGGCTGAATCTTTAATAGTCGTCGTAGGTGTTGAGGTCAGTGAAGTATGCATTGGTATAGGTCTTCCCGGCGAGCTGGGGGTTGAAGTACTTGTTTCGTTCCTCCAGAATGAGATTGTTCTTATTGAAGGCCTGTAAGTAAAAGAGAAAGGTGGAGAGATGAGGATCAGGGTGAACCTCTTTCTTAGAAATAGTCAAGTGATCATTTAGCCCACATGGCAAGGTGAAGCAAATCCATCTAGCAAAAAAATTAATAAAAAATAAAATAAATAAATAAAACAAAAGTAAAGAAGCCTTTCCAGCTTATGGGGAGAACAACAGCACAAATCAATGGAAGGTCGCTCTGTGAACAAAACATACATTTCACAGAGCAAGGTCAACGCATCAGAATCGGGCGGGATTTTTTAACGTGTGTCCATATGTTCAACTCTGTCATCTCTAATACCCAACATCAGTTGCTTTCATGGCTCTCAGATTGTTCTGCAAGGACACAGTGGGCATAAAAATCCATCAGTGTAGAGATATTTTCTCCATTAAACAATAAGAGGGGGGTCATCTCTTTGAAGCTACATGACCTAGTAACCATAGAATGAGCTTCTGATTTCTTGGTATAACATAAGCAATTTGGCAAATTAATGCTTACATAATCCAGTTCTCCCTTGAGGCGCTGTAATTCAAGGCTTGATGATACTGTGTTTGCAGTTGATAGATTATTTTTTTAGTATTTCCGACCTACACTAAAAGCAAATGGGTGTGCTGGACAAAAACATATATAAATGTTTATCCCATTATGCGATTGCCGAACAAAGGGAATTGCAATCAACTCTCCCGCAGTCCAAAGATTTTTGTATCCCTGCAGGTGGCCCCTTAGCTGCTTTTAACAGCTGCGCTAAGACGGGTTGTTAACACAATCTACTTTCTTTGCCTGATTTAAACATCTTTAATTGGCTTATGAGTGATTGCAGTTTTGGTGCGGTAAACAAAATCTGCTTTAACAACGGGGTGGCATTAGTGATAGAGAGGAGCATGATAAAACAGCATCGCAAGGAGCTGCTAGCTAATCAATCAAACTAAATCATCAAAGATTTAGGGAAAAATTGAGCCAAATGAGCAAAAACAAGGTAGGAAAACATGCAAATGGGAAACGCAGTTGAGCAGCCAAGACATGGGAGGAATACACTGCCTTCTCACTAGCCTTGGCGGATAGGGGGAAGTCCCACAACATGGAGGGATGGAGGGATGAAGCGTTCCGAGCAGAGAAAGAGAAACTAGTCAGTACTCCAACCTGCCCGCACAGGAAGTGCGAGGGGGCACGATA
Organism: Percopsis transmontana; assembly: GCA_025447815.1. NCBI lineage: Eukaryota > Metazoa > Chordata > Actinopteri > Percopsiformes > Percopsidae > Percopsis > Percopsis transmontana. Next base: position 91 of record JAOEHI010054155.1, on the reverse strand, counting down.
GGGGGGGGGGGGGGGGGGGGGGGGGGAGAGAGAGGAAGTAGACGTTTGGTTAATGGGGGGTGTTGGGGTGTGGGGGGTGGGGGGAAAGAGG
>JAOEHI010054154.1:0-14349 GCA_025447815.1 Percopsis transmontana | reverse complement strand
TATATATATATATATATATATATATATATATATATATATGTGTGTGTGTGTGTGTGTGTGTGTGTGTGTGTGTGTGTTTAAAACCAAAAGTGCTCATGAAAATGCCAAAACATACATACATATATGTGTGTAAGCATTTATGAGAATCTGTATTTTTATAGTTTAGTTTGCGTGCGTGCGTGTTCTCCGTGAATTAAACATTAACGGAACGGTCCAGATTTGGGGTACGAGACCCAGGCGCTGGCTTTCAGGATGGGAGCACAAATGCGATAAATAACGTGTTTGGACTGGCAAAGCTAAATAACAGTTTGAAGGAGGCTATTCGTTATTTTTCAACATTTGTTTTTGATCAAATGCACGAGATAGAAGATTTGCACTGCCATTTTGTCGTAATTCATTTCTCTGTGTGTGATCATGCATTCTAATGTAATGAAAACACGCTGAGAGGGAACCCTGTCATTGTGTTTGGCTCACTGATCATAGAAAACTGAAGGGGAAAAAAAGGTTGCACGCTGGTTTTCAGGAACCCGATAATTGTTGTGCACCATGGAGGTCTAAAGTTAGTTTCCAACAATTATCCTGTAGATTCTGCGCATGACTGCCTATGTCCACTAGATGTCTGTGTTCACTTGTTGGTTCACTGTAGTCACACTTGTAGGCCAGCACATACATATTTAACGGACAAACACATACATATTTAACGGACAAACTGTAAACCCTGAAAGAAGGGACTATTTTACCATGGAACAGTAATTTTAGCGCATGCAAAATAGGCATTCCGAGAATGAGCCCCGTTCTGTTCAAGCGCCAGTAGTTGCCTACTTGCATTCCTATCACATTGACAAAGTCGACTCGCCATCACCAGGCTCGGTCCCGGAGGACGTCTCGGCCCTTCGCGGTAGAGCGCGAGGTCGACATACGCATTTAAGCGTAGCACTTTCTGCTCTCGGTCCGGGGACTTTCCCCTGGGCGGGGTCTGTGAGAAACCACGTTCTCTGCATGTAGCCCAGAGTGCAAGCCTTCTGAATGCCCGGATGATGATCTAGTGAGGAGGCGGTAATATAGGCTGAAGCATAGATGTAGGTTACACAAAGGGTGCACATTTAAAAGTTACAATTATAAAATATGCGTTTTAATGACGCACACACGTTAGCTGTGCGACATGTGAGGAATAATTTGCCGCGAATTTAACTTTAACTGACATTTTTTATTCTCTTAAACTAAAGGTTGAGAGGATCATGGGAGGATTTAAAGAGACAGTAGCTTCTGAGACAACGTCTAAATTTAGTCTACTAGTTATATTGTAGCATTGTCTTTATATGAACTTTACTCTGTTCAGTGCCGTAAAATACTCCCACTGTGTTTCTTTCCAATATATTTAAAAATATAGATTTGATACCTTGTTACATTTCTATTTCTGTAAATTACATTGCAACATTGAAACATAACTTTTTAACAAAATAGTCTCTTGATTACTTTTGCCATGTGAGGCATTTCAATAAAGATCACGTTTATTTGGATTTTTGTATTTGTTTCTTCGTCCATGGAGGTAAGTGATTAATTTAATGCCGTACAGTCTAAAACTAGTATTTCACTTAATCAGTAAGTTACTGCATTACATTTATTTTGTTAGATGGATATATTATAATACAGTATATATCTCATATCTATTGTTTCCCCCAAAATGTTTACATGCATTAATCTGTCTTTGAATACTGTTTCAATTTGTCTCTTTTATTTAGCTTTATCAACACGCCCCTTACCATTTTACATTGACAGCTTTTTACAGAATAGAAATAGAATAGACAGAATAGAAATCGAGCTCATCTGGACATATTGTGTATTCCCTCCTTACTTTAATCTCTCTGGCTAGTCTCGCTACAGTTAAGTATTCTACCTCGACCACTCTTTCGAAATAGATACCTGTGAAATCTCTCTGCTTCCATAACCTCTAAGGCTATATTTCAAAAGAAGGGGTTCTCTAACCCTAACCCTTACCTCATCTTAACCATTCCCTAGTCTAAGCAGGTTTCTGTTTATGTCCCCTTATTTATTTTCATGGTAATGTATTTCATTTGTATAAAATTAGTTTTTTTATCTATTTGGAATTTCAGTTACCTGTGCCAGTAGCTACTTAGTGGGACTCGCGTAGCAGACGTCGCCATTTATCCTCCACAGAGTAAACATTTCCCACTGCTGCATCTACGCCACTAGATGACAGCGTAAATAGTTTTGACTGCGAAAATGCTTAGACTGCCATTAAATGAATCGTGTGTATCATTACGCGTTTTCTCAACAGTTTTGAAACCTGTTTCAGGCTAACATGTGGTGTAAACATGCATAATACCTGACTGAGCAGATTTAGCGGTTTGCGTCTCATCGTTCGTAGTTTTGAAAGACTCACTTCGAAGCGGAGTTATACAACACAACTCATGTTGGTGAGTGGCCCGGGGGACTCACTGTGGCGTCACTGCATTAATAGGACCCCATGTAAATCCTCCATCAAATGGTCTAACTCTACAAAATAGTAACTATGGGCTATAATGATTTGATTTATCTTTTAACAAGAGTATTGTGTTCCCTTGCAGGAAAATTAGCAGGCCTATAGTATTATCCTAAACACACTTTATATATTAGGCTACAAGGTACTACTTTCCTCCTTATTTCCCATTGCTTCCACTTCTGTAAAGTTAAACTTTCTTTTCGTTGGTCCCATATGATGGGCTGATTTATTAGCCTACCTCTCTTATTCCCAGAATTCATACTGCATTGTTCATAGTTCCATATCATCGAGCCCTTCATTATACTTTTCTAAAAACACTTTATAATGATAACCTTACAGTATCAGACCTCTGTAAGGACACCACTTCTATCTAACTATGTTCCACTTATCTTTTTCCTTCATACCTCTGTACACTCTGTTAATGTACCCACTGTATCCCAATCATTCTTCTCATCTCTTCTCATCTCTTCGTTACAATCTCTTCGTCTACAGACGTCTTGGGGAGGCTTAGCATTCCTTTCATCCGTGCTCACCCAGGGCCTCGTTTTCCCCAACATCTCATACCACACTGACAAGAGTCTGACTTAGATCTCAACGGCAGCCCCGGTGCTTCAGAACTCCTCTGTTCCTCTGCTCTTGGTTAGCTGTTGTTAACAGGGAACAGCCATCAGAACTGTGAAATGAGGTGGCCAAAATAATAGAAACATGTGCAATACAACTCAACAGCACCACAAACTACATCCTCCAAAATGATCACACAGTTGAATCGCCACCTCTCTTAAAGGGTTTCAACATAAACCGAACATTAGAACAATCATGAAGGGAGATTTATTGCAGGATTGTTGTATTAGACTGCATTACATTAATAGGCTACAATGACAAGCAATGGTGCACTGATTCGCACTGAGTGCCGTATTTTGTATTTTGTTGACCACTGTGTTGTGGTTGATTGGAAGAGCTCATACACTTGTTTGCAAGTTGTGGTGTTTGAAGGCAAAATAAGCTTTTGTTGCATATTTTAAATGTTTTGGCACGGTTGGAGCCTTTTGCAAACAAAAATGTGTTATTTTGACCATGAGTGCCACTGTTTCAGCCGGTGTGTTAACTGTTTTGAAAATGTGGAGTTTGAGTTGACTGCTGCATCAAAGCAATCAAGAAAAACTGTAATTTCGCTAATGAAGTGGTCGGTGAGTGTATGTCATTGTAGTTTGAGCATCACTATTTTAAAGATGTATTTTGGCATTGGTTGTTGGAATGTACAGGCCTAGTTGCTTTATAGGACTATATTAAAGGACTATAATATAGGACTATATTAAAGGACTATATTATAGTCCTATAATAAAGGACTATAATATAGGACTATATTACTGTAAAGGACTATAATATAGGAATATATTAAAGGACTATATTATAGGACTATAATATAGGAACATATTAAAGGACTATATTATAGGACTATAATATATTATTATAGTCTATATTATAGGACTATAGATAGTCTATATTATAGGACTATAGACTATATTATAGGACTATAATATAGTCCTATATTATAGGTTGATATTATAGGACTATATTTGAGACCATAGGAATCTGAGACCATGCTATATTGACATACGTAATGAGATCTTCTGCCATGATATGGAAATCCTTCAACCAAGCAGTGTAAGAATATGAACCTATTTATATATCTTATATACTGTAACCCTTTAACACGTCTGCATTATTCAGAAATGATCATTAACGCCTGAATCTCTGCATGTTGTTTCTGACTCCTAAACCAATCCTGACTCCTAAACCAATAAAACTGCGACAGAGCTCATCCGATAAGGCAGATCACATGGCAGATCACATCTCCAGAACAATAACGGGGGCCCAAGCCTTGGTTTGGACCCCCTGATTACATAATCTCCCCTGATCAGCTGTAAGAGCTGTGGAAAGGGGAGGAACAATGCGTCATTGGGAAGAACACAGGCAGTGTTCCCAAATCGTGTCTCCTCTTATCTATTTCTCTGTTTATCTATCTATCTATTTTGATAAATTAGTTTGTGTATGGCAGTGTTTTTTTTTTTTTTGCCATCCTCGGTTCTGATCTTATCAGCCTGTGCCCATTCTATTTGGGATGACTGGCCCTCTGTGTAGCTGCTGATGTCTCCCTCTTCTAGCACGTTTTTTCTCTTCATGATTTTCCAACTGTATTTGTCACCCTCCGTCTCACAGCCCGTGCGTCTTACACACACACACACACATAACACGGCTTCATTAACAATAAGGGTCTTGTCTGAACAGCAGCCAAACATCACAAATGGCATGGTTATGTCCCAGCGCCATCGGTGGCATGCCAGCCTTAATCAGCGTCTGTTCAGTCTGGTGTGGAAATGAACCATTTGCAGGGCAATTTCCATCAGATAAATTGCATAATTGGCCTTATCGGTAAGGGTGGCCATATCTCATTGTTGCCCAGGACTCGTCAAACGCAGGGCAGTGGAGAACATTTCTGAGAACGAGTCACTTCCATTTGATGCCTGCCACCTAGCCCAGATAGCTGCCAAGCGCCAACTGTTCTGTACATGCCTGTCGACGTCTGGCTGTCGCCGAGGAGAAATAGCAGTGGGAAAGGAATTGGGATCTCTTGCAGGAGAGGTATTTCTCTCTGTGAAAGGCTCTATAGGCTACATATCTTCAAGTTTCCACAAGGATGGAACAAGAGACAGAATGAAGGTGTAATATTATCAATTGAGACTGCATACATTTCTGTAGGTTGAATCTCAAAACCAAGCAATTTATCTCTATTCTATTCTGCTTATTCAGTGTATATATTTATTTTGCAGGGACCCATCCATGATTAAAGGCAGTGCACCAGAGTTAACCTCAAGGAAATTTACATCTGCAGTCCTGTAGCAAACAAGACAGCAGCAACAACCAATACATTACAATATTGCAGACAAACATAGCACATATTCTATTGTCACTAAAGGATCCATTTACTGTATAATAACAATGTTATAACATGTGGACACATTAAAGTATAGCATTGGCCTGTTACACCCAACAGCTGATAAAGCTCAGATGTGACCAAGTCTCAGTTTATCTCCGGTGCCAGTGATGGTGAGCAGAAAGAACGTGTCCAAAGCATCTCCAGCTAGGACTGTCACCGGCAGTGAAGGAACCAACTGTTTAAGGGATTCATTTGGATGACAGAACCCACTAACTTCCTAGAATTCAACAGGACAACGTTTCTCAAAGCCGCCATCTGAGATTATGAGCCTATTATTATTAACACAGTATGTGTCAGCTCAATTTAAATAAAGAGAAGGAAAATGTGTTGGAGAGAAGTCCTACTCTATATATAATAACATCTCTGTTGAAGTGCCCTAGTGGTTAGATTGCAATTTAGCTAATCTAAATAATAGTTGTAGACAAGAAGGACTGATGCAAAACAAGTTTTGTCATTGACTTTATTTCATGCCAGAAAATAAACCTAGCATCCACAATAACTGTGATACTGATGGTAAAAGAAAGAAATAAACAAACACATTCATTCTTTCCCACGTCACAACAAAGCTCAATATTATACCATTATTAATGTTCTATCTTTCATTACCCCTAACATTTGTACAACACCCTACTTTACAATTTCTTAAAGATTTTTTCTGTACATAGAATATAAACTTGCATTTGTGTGTGACATGAACATGAATACGCTTTTACATTTCATTTGAACCGTTTAATAAAAGTACTAGCAGTCTCCACGTTACCTACTGAAACCATACAGGAGTTCTGCCTCAATAGATGGCATCAAGGAGGTTAACCTCCTCGGTTTAATGATCCATTCTTTAACAAACTATTATATGATTAATACTCTAAAGTGCAGGAATAACTTTTGGATAATGAACGGTAAGATGCGGACCATAGCCGTTCTTTATGTACCTATATTTTAATCTAAGAACCAACTTTATATTCATAAACTTTACCATCATAAAAGACGCTGGGCATAGCTTCAGAAGAGACAACATTGCACAACATCACACAAGAACACGGGCGGGGGGAATCAGGAAGTGAACCTCGCCACTATTTTACGGTTTTTATCTGTATTGGAGAAGGAACGATGGAGTAGGTTGTCTTTCTCGTATTTTAGCATAATGGTAGCTGTTAAGCTATTTATCTATTGTTGTAAAAGTCCATTTTGACTGAAATAAACAAGCACTGAGAAATTATTTAAAAAAAAACATGCAAATATAATGTCTTGCATAATTATCTACAAATAAATTAATAAATAAATAAATACATGTGCCAACAATTAACAATGGTACAGATTCCAATAACTTTACTTAGTAACTAAACACCCAGAGTTCTCTCTCTTTTTTTTGTGGCAAATTGTCGTTGAAACAGTAAAAAAAATAAAACAAACCATTAATAAATAAAACAAGAAACAATCTCCTCTTCCTTCCTCCTCCTATACTCATCGTGTTCAACTGCAGGAGCTTGTCAGTTGTTGTTCATAATCCACCATGAGGCTGCAAATGAAGTAAGGAAAATGATTAGAGAGCGTAAAATGCTCTGTGCTCGAGCCAAACTAATGAAAAGACTATGGGCCGGTAAGCAGGGATGTTAAAATCCTTAAACAAATGACCTGTCATGGCCGGAAATCTGCGTAAACAGCAGACATTCCATAGTCACCCATGGACACCAATAATGAACCGGATGGACTCTCGCGTCTTACACCAATAAATCTATTTTCAGCCCTGGGTGATCTGTCACGCAGATACTGTGGGCGGCTGTGTGGCTCTACCTGGCAGCAGCATAGTGGAGACCATCTCTGGCTGCTCCAGTGAGTCGATAACACACCGCTGGAAGGTCTTGCTGATGGATGACTGCAGGTAGCTGATTGGAGGAAGGAGAGTGGACAAATGAGGTGGCTATCCCTCTGTCAGCAAACCATTATCACCTGAGAGAGTCCATCAGCACCCTAGAAAGGTCCCTTCTGGCAATACCAATCTATACGCCCATCAGATGGCTCGCACTTGTTCTTTAGGACAGCGGTTCTCTTATTTTGGGGGGCTTCTGTACCCCCTTTCCATTCCGTTCAAAGCCCAAGTAACCCTTTACCGGACTACAGCATAGATGAGGAGGAAGGTAAACATAGCATTTGATCGTATAAAAGGAGTATTTAATGAAAATGGTTGCGTCAAACCTGAAAAAAATGTACACGATAATATACGTAAAGTGTTAAACAATAGCTCCAGGAGAAAACAGATTGGAATTTCAACATCTTCACTGTCTATTTAGAAGGCCTAAATGGATGCCCACTATTATTCTTACAAAATTGTCAAGTACCCCTTGTAGTACCTCAAAGTACTCCTAGGGGTACTAGCACCCCCATTTGGGAAACACTGCTTTAAGAGGAGCACACCATGATCACACGGCATATTACATGCACTACGTACTGTGTTTATAACAGTGGTTTATCGACATGGCGGTCAGGACCCCATGGGTGGTTGTTGCCAGAACTAGCACTGTCCAACATATGCGTTACATTCCACATTCTAGCATAAAACTCTGTAAATCCACCGTACCTCATCCAGGAGATCCGATCCTGCCAGAACTCGTACATTATGAAGCACGATCTGTCCGGAAGGTTCTGTACAGACACGCTGAGAGACAAACAGAAGGAGAGAGAGAGAGAGATGAGGAGGGAATGACGAGGAGGACAAAAGGAGAGATAGAGAATCCCTTATAAAGATACATTCAAGGCAAACTGTGTAGCCATTGTCCCCAGCCTGACGTACTGCAGGTTATTTTGCTGGCTGCTGGTAGCGTCTGCGTAGATCTTAAGAGCCTGTTGGAAGTCCTCCACATCACTTTCCTTAACAGACATCTGTCTCTGAACCAGAAGAATATTCTAGAACCACACAAGAGGAAATTAATGAAACAGCAGATTGACAGCGATTGCAGTTTGATGAAATAATGTTAATGAGTTGTGCTTAAACTGGAGATTTTTACAGGTTTGCAAAAAGGTGCAAAACCAACCCTCAACAATGTATTTCAATGTATTGAAATTCAGTTAATATGTGTGTGGGGAGCGTATTCAAAGCATTTACATTACACTTGAGCGTTCCATAAAATAACTGATTTTAGAAGAAGCTGCACTTTGCTCAGCGGACTCACCGACTTATATGTGCCGGCTAACGTGTCCTCTTTGAGCGGTTCCAGATGTGGACTCTGTAAGGAAGGAGAAACGGAGGCATACATATTTCAGCCAGGAGCAGGACAAGGCTCAACTGCACAACTGGATGATCGGACCCAGCACGACCGCGGCCTCTAGTCACAGCCTGTCACTGAACATCGCTTGTCACCACAAGAAGAGCGGTGTCCTCTCAGGCAGCGTCAATGTAGTGCTGCCTGATCTTATTTCCCGTGAAATGGGTTCCAGTTGGAATAGCACCAATCCGAGCTGCTAAAACATTTGTGAGAGATTTTTTTAAATTGAACAATGGCACAAGTACAGCTTGGCAATATAGCAATATAGTACCAATATTGTGATATGAGACTAAACGGTGCTAATAATGCTGAATACATCGTCAAACTCTGGGCATTTAGGTCATTGATTAAAAATATTGTGATATTTGATTGTGTCCGTATCTCCTAGCTCTAAGCACAAGAACAAAACAACAGCAGGACAACTCCATCTGAAGACATTACATGGGTGTGTAGGTAAAGCTTATAAGCCTGTTTCATTAGGACAATATCTGGGCAGTGATGCACACAATGAATGGCATCATGCGCGTGGTACACAACACATAAATCTGCATTCTATACAACCCTTTTCACACCAGAGGTTATTCAATGCTCCGTGGCCACCCTAAGGACAAGAACTTCAGGCAGGTTATTACCGCAGTATGGGTAACACAAAGAAAACAGCAATGGCAAATTAATAGATGGATAAAAGAGCGTGACTGTAAAACACCATTAGAAAAACATTCATAACTGACTGAAAAGCCACTGTAAGAGGATTCAGTGGATTAGCTGAGCGGATGGACGTAAATAGGAAATTACACATGCTCGGAGTGAGCCCAGAAACGCGGAAAATCAGTTCTTCTTTGCTGCAGGGTGTTCCTGTAGCTTTCTGCTGTATGCGTTGATGGGTACCCATAGCTCCGTAACATGTTCTACAGTAGGGTTTATTGCTACATGCACCACCCAGTGTCAAAGCCCTGTTAAAACATGTTCTGTAAGCTGCAGTTAAAACACCATCTACAATGACTCCCCCATGTGCCACTCAGAGGAGACTCCTCTGAGTCCTCTGAGGCACAAGGCACATTTGACATTTAATTCACATTTAAATGCACCCCAGCTATGTCTTCCACTAATGTCAAATTCTATTTTATATATTTTATCCCTGTGTGTGTTTTTAGTAAGTTATGTGGGTTTTGTCACGTATTTCCCTAAATACATTTCCCTAATAAATAAAGGGCTCTATCTATCTTTCTATCTATTGCTATAGTTACTGGTACTGTTTGTGACTGGAAAAATGCCATGTAGGCCCCAAAGCTATATGCTGCATCTACTAAAAGATACAGCACCCAACAGGAGCATCGGCCACAAAGACATGCAGATTGTATACAAACCTCACACTCCAGCTTGTCTATGAGCTGCTGCAGGCGACTGATCTGGTTGGTCCAGTGGTTGTCGGGCTCCACGCTGACCCCTGACACACACACGCACACGCACACACGCACACACACAGACACACAAACACGTTTATATTTGCAGTCCATTCAATATCAAACTTTTATTAATAATGAACACAAGAAAAGGTAATGAAAACACATTTCATGCTAAAATATTGAGGTCACGGAGCGGAAAAATCGTTGCATTAGCGTTAGCAAAATATTAAAGGTCAGTGAAATAGTCAACAATCAGCGGCAATGACCCATGTATGTGTGTGTGTACAGGGGCTGTAAAAGGGACACTCTTCAATGTGTACCCAGAGTTTAGCTCAAACTCTGCATTGGGGGTTGTTTCCAGTCGTCGCACGCTAACGGGCGTATACCTCGGGTACCCTTTGAAGCTATTGGAGCAGCCTTTAACCAATCGGCATCGGCTACCGTATGTTCGCGTCGCTTCACCTAGCTCGAAAAATGCCTCCTGTAGCTACATGCACAGTTGTGTTTCGGGCATAAACAGTGAGCTGGGGAGGCCATTTTGGGTTCTGGGGGGGGTACCTGTGGTGAGCATGCCAGAGTAGGGGTCCGTGGGGGACAGACACATGTTCTTCTGGATGCGTCGGCCCGGGCGCTTGACCACCCTCTGGATGGGCAGGTCCTCCGGCTTCCTGGCGACCCCCCCCGCCGACCCCGCCGACCCCCCCGCACTGCCGCTCTGCTCATCCACCGCCTCCATGGCGCACTCTAGTGACGACTGCAGGGAGTGCAGCTGCGTGGAGGTCTCACGGAGCAGGAAGCGCGTCACAAACTGGCCCAGCACCGACGAGCCCTGGTACTCCTGGTTGAGAAGTACAGAACCGGACCGCTGGATCAGAACCAGAGTGTGAACGATGGGGAAAGCAGAGACATCAAGCGCCGGGGGAATGACTTTATAATGGCTGCCGCTCACACCAAGGCCTAATCAGCGTGAGCATAGGCTACTGTACGTACACAGTGTGTTAATGAACACACACCATACTGTGGGACCTCAGTCAAAAGTTAAGGGATCGCAGTTATGCTTCAGTCTGGAGTGTCTTTGCCACATCATTTTCAGCATTGGATTATACTGCGGTATTGACTATAGGCTTGTACACAATGTGATCTTCTCTGGTTACATAAAGAATAAATAAATACAAAAATAACAACACAGAAAAGGACCTTGAGTAACACAAGGGGTTGTGTTCCTCAAGATGAACTGCTTTGGCTATTAGTCCACTGTTTATTGGCTGCATGTCTTGATAAATTGGGTTGAGAAATTATTTATTTCAAGATTATAGTATTTATGATCCATTATTTATATTTATGTGCTTTCTTCTCCAATAACCGGGGGATCGCTATAGGAGAATCTCTATGATCTGCTATACCAACTATACTGTATGCTAGCATCAAGACCCCAAACCCCTTAGGATCAGACTAGTAGGGCTGATGTTTGTGTCCCTATGGTTACAGATTATTAAAGCTAGAAATAGACAAGAGAAACAAACGATAGGCACCAAAAAGATGGCTGCAGAGAGAGTGATACCATTTTTTTTAAAGATTTGAGTGAACCTGATAAAAAAAAAAAAAGGTTTGGATAAAAAAAAAAGGTCAGAAGGCTGGAGGAAGTGATAAACCACAGTGTGTGTGTGTGTGCGTGTGCGTGTGTGTGTGTGTGTGTGTGTGTGTGTGTGTGCATGCATGCGTGTATGTTGAGGACAACTGACATCAAGTCAGCTGGAGAGCTTGGGGTGTGGAGTCAGACCCGATTAGTGTCATATATGGAGGGAGAGTTGCTCGCACCAACGAGACAAACGGGCTGAGACATCCACGAGAAGTCACAGACACACACATGAACTAGCTTCAGTGACACACTCTTTCGCCAGTTTATTGAAATGGCAGAACACTCTCACATGTCAGGGCAAGCGATTGAGAGCCATCTCCCACTCATTCTGCATCCTCATGTATGCCTCAGTTTATCTATCCATATTTCACAACGGAGCGAGTTCTGTTGCTCTCGCCTAACACGGAGAGCTGGGTGAAATCGATGAAAGATGATCTCTGTCTTTGTGGGAGCTCTCAGACGTGGCTCCATGCATTGCCTTTAAAGTCATTTCATTACAGCCCTATCCATGGGGCCTAGCACACCATCTCTGGAGCTATACTCCCTTCTACATACAGTATGCTTCTGCTGGGTGAAAGATAGGAAAATAGTATTGCTACGCACCGATTAGCATAATCTGTTAAGGGGTTGTGTTAAATTACAAGGGAATTGTGAACAATTAAACAACACCTGCTATGCTTAATCCTGCAATCAAAACTCCACCATTTACATATTTTGTTAGATGCTGGCATGCACAATACAGGCCCTTTGCAGGAATAACTAGGAATATAAGTATGAATTATAATAATTGACATGGTCAGTTTAGGGGGCAATGGTTTGTTAAATGTTCTTGTTTAAAATTATAGTGAAAGGGAGTGGGTGGAGGCATGCAAAGCCATTTTCTATCCCCCTAAATCTCCTCCTGGAAGGCTTTACACTGACATTGGAGAGGCACACAAAAGCCCCTCCTGAATCCAAGATTCAATCTGAGACCAAAAGCACCAACTGCTCTTAATGGATAAAAGCTTTCTGTGGGCTAGCTTCACAGCATGGCACGAGGAATAAAAAAGTAAAAATGAAAGTCATGGCCACCACCAACCTCTTTAGTTTTGTCCATAGCCTTCAAGATGGCGACATTCAGTTTTTCCAGAGCAGACAAGACGTTGACATATTCCCCCAGGTGTGGTATGAAGTGCTCTAACAGGGAAAACGCAAATGCCAGTCAAAATTATAAATCCCAAATTGATTTGTCAAGTAGAGATGTAGCTGCTACATAGTTACTTTGTTTTAGGTATTTAGGTTAAAGTAAATTAGGTAGGTCAGAGTTTCTATAATAAATTATTATCCCTCCGATCACCATTTTCCACAGAATAGCAAAACAGAGCACACAAACTAGGTCAGAATGCAGAAATAAGCCAATTCCGATGGTTCGAATTTGCTTTAAAAGAACTTTGGGCGAATACATAACGCTTCCTCTGCTAGCCTTGGAGACCAAGGTATGCAAAGTGTCATTTTAAAAGGCGCATATCTAAACGACAGCAGAGATCAAAGACTTGATAGAGAATTCATTAAGATTGTGTTGAAAAATCAAGACGGAATTACCTGAGAGCTTCTCCGTGTCTAGATTGCTACGAGGGAGGAAGAGGGCATTAAGACACGTTAGTGAAAGAAGAGATGGCAGCATGAAAAGCTCTTATCAAAGCTCTCTAAAGAGCAGCCGTCACTGTCAGTGACGGGAACATCTTATCTAGTAATGGTTTTCCGCTGCGTTCAGCGGGATTGCTTTAGAGAAATGCTAATTGCTTCGGCTGTCTTAACTAAGCAAAGCACTTCTCATTCATGAACTGAACTGATCACAACATGTACGGCCAATGCGCTAATGCTAACACAGTGGGACCAAACTTGTACTCTAGATCAGCGGTTCTCAAACTTTAACCCATGGCCCCATAAAGGAGGTGGTTAATAGTCTGAATAGAAGGGTCGGCTGAGGGTAGGCTCACAAGAAAAATAAATACAGTAAGGACACAGCAGATGGATCAATTTAGGGTGATCCAACAGCAACTGTTTATACTCCCATGCCACTGTGCACAGTGCAAATGACAGCACGGGGTGCGGGGGAGTAGAGAGGAATACCAGCCACTCAGTATTCAAACCAAACCTAAACTAAACTAAACTTTGTAACAAATCAAAGAGTGTATCTTCAAAGATTTAGATTAACAATGATAAGGTCAATATTGAAATCTCCAGAGCACCGAAACATGGACCCCCTACATTGAAAAACCACTGTTCTAGTTTAGTGAAATGTATTACTGTATATGAACGTCGTCTGCTTACTGGCGAATGAAGGGTGAATGACCTGTTCAGCTGTTGACAAATGTACTTATCGTAAAACGTTTTGTGTAAAAGGGTCCGCGAAATGCTGTAAATGTATATAATGTATATCATATAATTATTATAAACAATATAATATCAACACATCCTCTTTGAAGATATGTCACTCATAGGAGGTGGGGGTGGGGGTGGGGGGGGGGGGGGGTACGTTACCAAACCCCAAGGACACC
>JAOEHI010054153.1:0-14350 GCA_025447815.1 Percopsis transmontana | reverse complement strand
TCTCTCTCTCTCTCTCTCTCTCTCTCTCTCTCTCTCTCTCTCTCTCTCTCTCTCTCTCTCTCTCTCTCTCTCATTGCATAACGCGGTCTCCGCCCCTGCGCTGCCATGGAGCAAAACAAAGGAACCCTCCCAGCAGGAACACAGCAACGAGCAAGCGGAGGGAGGGGGCAGAGAGCGCGCGCTAGTGAGGGAGAGTCGTGGATTATGGACATACATTTGCGAGTGCACAGCCATGCGAGCCGAGCTCAGAACATAACCAAGGAATGAGGCAGGTCTTGTGTTCTTGGCCAACGGAATGGCTTGGTGTGTATCCAATAAGAAAAGGTTCAGTCACCTGGCAGACAGCAAACACTACCTCTTTTTTATTACACGGTTCTACTACTCCCCCCGTAGGTTTCTCAAAGTTTTTTTTTGTTGAAAGGATTAGGTTATTACAACCCAATTTGAGATAATAAATGCTTATTTTAGCGGTGAGGGAGATTTAGGGGTGGGTATCACTAGAGTATGCGTTATTGTTTACACAGCTTTGTACATGTGTTTTGGGTTAGACCACACTGGCAAACCTAGGCACAAGTGGTTACTGCCCGACGACAACAAAAAACCCTATTAGTGGTCATGTATGGCAGAAGAGCAGAGCTATAGCTCAGATTGCAACTGTTACAATAAACCACAAACAATGCCCCCACCCCCACACACATGCTGAAAGACAACCATTAAGTCAGGAACGGCATTCCCAGGGCGTAACGTACGCTACAACAGGCTCCGGGAACAGCGGAACACCGAGTCGACCAACTACAGCCACGGGAAAAAAATTAAGAGACCGCTGCCCATTTAAAAAAATATATAATATCTATATACAATAATTTGTAATTTAATACATTTATATTTTTATTTTATACTACTTACTTTTTTACATTTTTTACAAGTATATGCAGTGGTCTCTTAATTCTTTCCATTGCTGTATATAGAGGAGGGCAAGGCCCCCGTTGTTCCCTCGCACCTTGGTAAGGTGACAGGGTGACAGTTATTCGGACAGCAGGGAACGATTTAAGGACCATTCATATATCCTTCATTAAGGCTGGTGGGGCCTCTGTTGTTATTACACTGCCACCGTTTTGAGAGGCTTCTAGCCAACTGTAAGAAGGGGCTTTCACTGTATGTTCTGCTGGCCAAGGCGGTTTCGATGACAGCTACATGTTTCACTAGTGGCTCGGGGAACATTTAACACGCCATCTTAAAATACATGCAATTGCCTTATAAGCAGAGATACGACCAACAAAAAGGGAAGGTAAATACATTTGCGTGTTGCCATGATGAAAACCAGAGCCCGGCTGGAATATACGCTCCATGAACTTGGAATTCCAGGGCAAAGAAAACACTATTTGCGGGCACCGTAGTCATGAGGTCCTGTTTAAACTGCTGCCAATAGCTCAACTCCTTACAAGTGCGGTCTAAAAACAAAACAGAAAAATTGAGATTCACAGGATGCTTACACATTTTCAAGGGTACTGCAAAAATATGAGACAAGCCCTTTGACAACCCACAGTACATTCGCTTTACCAGAGCTGAAGCCATTTCCATCTTGACTAAGCAGTTTAGTATAAATAGTTATATTTATATAATAATTTGTAAGGGAAAAGCAAATAAAATATCTCACTGTTGTTTCTTTAAGAATATTGAAATAATTCTGCAGATATCAATACACAAAATTCTATCAATACAGACTGCAAACAGAAAAGCATTAGCTGTAATAACAGGGGTTTGTAATAACAGGCCTGTTAGGTCAGAGACATGATGCTAATCCTTAAAGTAAACAGCATGCGATAGCCGGGAAGTCCCGGGCAGGTTCGCGTTAGTGAAAACAGCTGACTGACGGCTTCAGTTCCTCCACTCTTCAACTCTTTCGTCAATTAATGTCTTCGTTTACCTTTCCGTCAGACTCCCAGTGTCTCTCTCTCTCTCATTCCTAATAGAGCATTGCCTGATAATATCTAGCAAATATGGGAGATTTGAGCAGAGAAAACCAACAGACGTTAAAACCGGTAATAAAAAAAGAAAAAAAGGATTATGGGAGGCCTCATGTCTCCGATGTGCGCAACACGATACGTTAAGTTATGCAGGGATCGGGTGGGGAGAGTCCGGTGTACATCAGGAATATAGAATTGCCCGTTCGGGTTTTATTAAAGCAGTGGAAAATGCGCCCTCACCACGTAGTTGGACGCGCCACCTGATGTCGATTTACGAGCCATGCGTCACAGCAAGGGGGGGTTCTCCATAGGCTGGAAACCCCATCAAAATCACACTACGCCAAAGATAACAATCAGTAAGGGCCCGGTCATATTAGGTGCAGGCCCAACCATTTAAATTTAGAGGAGACACCTCGCCTGTAGGACATGGGCCTAATCTGGCCCAATTTTCCTATATGAAACCAAGTTTCCTGCCTAAATAATGAGAAATGACGAATAACAATATTGCGATTACATTGAAGTGGAACACTGGCGTGACCCGGGGTCTCATCTGCATATTCGCGTCCTTACGCCTGCTAATCGAGGTCTGCCACATCGCCACCAACTACCCCCTCTGCCAGCCTTCAAGACATTCCCTAGTGCTCGACAGCCTGGCCTTGCCCCCCCCACACACACACACACACACTAAATGGCTCCTGTCCCCGGCACAGAGCCAACGTCTGCCCGGCAGGACACACGCAGGGTGTTCGCAGCGAGGCTGAGGAGACCGACGGCTCGCCTTGAGCGGCCAGAGCCAAGTGTTAGGTGAGGAACTAGTTGTTTTGGGAAAAACAGCATCTGCCGTGTTATGGTGTGACCGCTACACATGCTACTACGCCGCTAACGGCGGCAGCCGGCCAGGCGGATGCCAGTCTGGGAATCTGCTCAACGGCATTGGAGGCGCTGGAGTGCAACCATGACGCCATATCTATCAGACCCACACCTTGGTTTGTGGCACATATGTAGCATTGGAAGTAAAGAGAGGCTCAAGTACTTTGCATCGTCGTGAGTAGCCAGTGCTCAGTTATGGACACACACACACACACACACACACACACACACACAGAGAGCTGCTCCCCTCTTCCCAGTGTGAGAGCTACAGGGATTTTGTAACTCGAAACTCACTACCAACCAGCTTACACACACACACACACACACACACACACACAATTATCAAACTAAATAGAAAAAGAAAAGAAAGTGTGAACACAATAAAAACAGCCTCAAATAAATCTTTCCCTAAGGCCTGTATCGCCTGAAACCAACACGTCACCATTCATGTGATAATGCATGCATTCACGGGTTCGTCAATGTGACTCCATGTAGAACACACAAGAGCTCATTACAACATTCCCAAAGGCTTGCAGTACAGTGAAGTGCAAATAGCTGACCCGACACAGTGGTTCCGCGGCTCTCAGCAGCAGACCTGTGCAATAAGTAGCCATAAGAGCCTCCGTGCGTGTGACACGCGGCTGACTCACTACAGACACACCCAGACTGACAGACTCCCTCTGGTGGGCCCATAGGAGACCAGCCAATCAGAGCGGAGAGTGAGGACAAACATTCCCGTAGACACACACAGACATACACACACACACACACACACACACACACACACACACACACACACAGGCCCGATTACGGTCAGAGGATGACACAGTCAGTCTTCTCTATGGGAGCGGAGGAATCCCCCCCTGCCACATAGCATCCCATTACCCTGCGGCCTGTCATCACCAACAGGCTTAAAGGGGACACACAAAGAAGCAGCTCTCCTACTGGAGTGTGTCGCTCTTAAAGGCGCACACTGCCCCATTTCTGACGCCTTCCCCTCACCTCATGTTGTCGGGATGTTGTTGTTGTCGCTGTAATCCCTAAATTGAGTTTCAACGCTACTCCGTCATTCATAAAACCCTTAAAACAGGTTTGCTTGCTTGCAAGAATGTAAGCAAGCAGCTATTTCAAATTTTTGAAGTAAAAATAGATTAAATTCTGTTGCTTGCTGGCTTCTGTGTGCCGTAGGGATACGCCTCTGTGTACTAGGTCTCCAGTCAGGCTAAACATGCGCACACACATGTAAATCTGTCATTTCATAATCATTGTGAAAAGGACAATAATAATAATAATAATAATTTCCCATAAATCTTTAAAAATAACAATTATAAAAAAAAGTTGAAAAAATAAACAGAATAAACCAAAACAAGCGAAGACAAAACAACTTTACACAATAACAGCTTCTTTCAACACTCAAGAAATAAAACTGCAAACCTGATCTCCTCCGTCAGACTATTCTAAACGAGCCCTAATAGAACACCCAATCTGAACTTTTAACGATGTTCCTCAGATGATAAAAACAGCACTGGACAACGTTCATTTTAACATGGGGCTTGAGATTCAGGTTTACTACTTCCATTGTAAATGGGGAATTGGTATAGATAAATAAAATATTAAATAATAAAATATTAATGTGAAGCTGTGAAGATTATGTAATTATTTTGAATCTATGAATATATACTGTATACATTGACTCGCACACTCACTGTGTGTGTGTGGGGGGGGGTGGGGGGTGGAGGCAAGAATCGTGCCCATCCTACAATTTTATTTTTAAATATTTGTTCTGGATTCATAGAGAATAGTGGCCACACTTTCTCACACTCCGAGAGAAGCAGTGTTTTGGTGTGGTGTCTCTATAGCACTGCTGCCCCCGCAGGAATCTGTAGGTGGAGGAAACAGGCAGACAGGAGGCCACTGATTGTAGGGACTGCGTGGGCAACCTTGTGAAAAATTGATATAACAAGAAATCCAATGGGAGGGTAGATGAGAGAGTGAGAGAGAGAGAGAGAGAGTGTGGGGTTGAGGTGGGGGTGAATGCGAATATTAGCACTTCTATCCTTGTTAGAGCCCACCGTAGGCCTTTTTCTCTCCCAAAATTCTGGCCCGCACCGTAATACATATTTCCAATTATAATTTGCCTTGCTTTGCTTTTTGTTGCAAATTGTTGTGCCACTGTGGAATACAGAATGCACTGGCTAAAACTGAAAAAATTGTGTCTGGAAAACCCTACAACCTCAGTAAAAAATATAAAGAAAAAAAGATAAACATGCTTTAACACGCTTTACATTTCAGACCAAAAATTATAAATTAAGTATCAGAAAGTAACTTAATACACAGGAAAAAATATGAAATGACCACATATTATGGACTTAATTATAACTGGTAATTATTAATAAGTAATATATCAGTAACATTAGGCAATTTTTTTATACACAGAAATAACCGTCACAGGACTACATTTTGTAATTGGTGTGACTGTGTGATGGCACTTCGCAACCATGTCATAGCTTATATACAGGTACGCAATCCGATAATGTACGAGATATAATATACTCATTAAATCTATAAATGTATAGGGCACTTGTCAGTGAATTACTAAATCTGTGTATTACTCAGGATTTTCCAGAAATAACCATATAACTGCCTGTAATTACAAAAACATTTTTAGTATTGTTTAATTATTTTGTCCCATTTAAACATAAATGCACGGGATGAAGCAGCTTTCGCTGCACACGAACACTCACCCCTTTCTGTACACAGGGTGAAAAAATACGGAATCCAAAAAACACGGCGTACGTCAAACTCTGTCCAGTGTGCCCCCTTGTGTCATGACTCATGAGGGGCCGTGATACAGAGCAGTCAGGAGACGGTTCCACTTAACTCGGGGAAGTGATGGCCAGTGTCGTCAAGCATCGCGGGGCAGGAAGCACGCTTCATTAAGTTCAATATGAAAACAAACCCTATGCGCGCGCTCGCACACACACACACACACACACACACACACACACACACACACACACACAATGACACCAGGCTTAATGGTGCAAGGGAAACAACCATTTGTCATAAAATTAAAACCAAGGAGTTCTGGCTTAAGCGTTGATCCCAGGCTATCTATGGAAGAACCTAAAGTTACCCACCACAGGGCTCGTCGCTTCAACAGCCACAGCCGTGTTGCCGCACAGCCTTAAAAATAACTGTACTCACGGCCCCGAGTCGCCTACAGTCCATTTGTCGCCGGCTCTGCTGCCAGTGCTGAGTGACAGCCCGCTCACTGTTTCCTGTCAGCTCGGCTCTCGTTAAACAAGTTCCCGTGGACTGTGGCACTTAGCGGCGGTGAAACCCTATGCGGCGCGCACACGCACACACACACACACACACACACACACGCACACTTCTGCAGAGCCCACAACACCAGACAGCAAAGAGGCCCCATAAAGCACACAACTGTGACCTCAATGCGACCCCTGACACTCAACCGTCCCCTGAGCATTAACTGCATACTGAGCTTTAAGCAGACATGCAGTCGCACAGTAAATTACAGTTTAAAGTACTGTAGTCTGTGTCTCTACGTGTGTGTGTGTGTGTCAAAAGCGTCACTAGAACAGAATGTTCACTTCTGGACTAAATCATGTTGTCCAAGAACAAAAGGCAACATAAAACCAAAAAAACAAACAAAAAAAACTACAACTACAACAACAACGACGACGGTGGATTCCTCTGCCAAAACACTCAATCACAAGACTGTGTTTCCAGCCCTGTCAGCTGTTGGTCTGCAGCGGTCGGGGCGTTGCCAGCCGCTTTCTCAGAATAATGTGACGAGGAGGGAAATTCCTGTAAGGCCGGGTAGAAGGGGGGGGGGGGGGGGGGGGTTGCAGGGTGAGGGAGGGGCCGGCCGACCACAGAAGAGCAGGTGACGTCACTAAAAAAAAAAAAAAAAAAAAAACAGGCTGTGGCAGCCTCCAGGGGGGGGATCTCTCTCTCTCTCTCTCTCTCTCTCTCTCACCCACCCAGAAGGTTCCGCCAACTGCTGTTTTTGCCCAACACCTCGCCCATATTAGGTGGGAAGGACTAACAGATGATCACATGCAGCAGTCTTCCCCTGTCTTTCTTAGGTTTTAATGTCTTAAAACAAACTGTTCAGACAAGGGAAGCTGGGAGCTTGTAACAGAAATGTGTGTACGGTGTGTTTGTGTGTGTGCGCGTGTGCGTGCATGTGTGTTGGGGGGATTATTTAGAGAAGGGGATTCACACTGCCGGGGGGCAGAGGTTGCCGTCAGAACACTGTGGCTGGGATCACTGCCAGCTTACCCTGCTACATTATAGCAACAATGTTAACCTAGCGGTTCAAACGGGTGCTTTACTGTAAATGGCTAGAACATTATATATACATACACATACACAAACACACAAACGTACATTTACCCTCTGGTTGGGACACTCGACCAGAGTGTCAAAAAATAAAAATAGGAGGCTCCATCAGCTTTATTTTTAGATTAGTCATTATGGGGAATTCTCTGGGGCAGGAGCATGTTTTATATTTTGGCCACAAAACGGGGGTTAACAAATATCAGATAAATATTTATCAAGGCCAGTGACAACAAACCGCTGCCAGGGTATACTGGATAAATGGTTCACTGGCAGAAACGCTAGCATAAACATTAAAAAGCAACAGCGTGAAGTCAAGTGTTGGGTGAGCTGTAAAACAACTACAGGTCCATTCTGTAAACGAATGTGCATGCTAGTGTATGTGTGTGTGTGTGCCTGCATGCATTCCTGTGTGTACAGTGTACTAGCATAAGTGAAAAGAGCATAAGAGGACAGCACCTAATCCCTGTGGGAACATCTGAGTTAATGACAGCTGAGCTACTGATAATGTAACAGCCTGAATGAACTAATCCTGCTAGTAACCTCCGATAGCCTGCCTCTGTGTACCAGGCATCCAGGAGGCTGAACATGTCTATGCACATAATCAGAGTCAAACACACACGCATACAAATCTGTCACTTCATATTCACTGTGAAAATGATAATAATAATAATAATATTAATAATAACAACAAAAATTGCTTCTCATAAAACTTTATGGCTACCAATCTCAACATTAAAAATAAATAAAAAAACTACTTTTTGGGGATTGAATAATAATTTTTATAGGAATACCTGTATATGTATACTGACAAATGCATCAATGAAGTAACCATGATGACGTGATGCTGTCCCTATTCTAGGAGAATGTTTTTTGCTTGCAAGAACCGGTTCAACTGTTCAGAAAAGTCGCTATGGATAAAAGCGTCTGCTAAATGCTGTAAATGCAGAACTGCACAACTCAACATACAGGTCCTGGTCAAAGACGACACAACGTTTCTGGCTGCAGATTTAACATTGGCGATCATCAAGATTCTCCATGATCTGAGCTCTATTTGAGGTCGGGGGTGCAAAAAAACATTACCTCAGATTTGGAATTATTCATCTGGGGGAAAAAGAAAAAAACAGTACAAGAGCACTTAGGAAGGCCCAGTGAGGAACTTGTTCAGCCAGTGACATTTGTTTGATGTCCATCTCTCTGGATTCAACAGTGGGCTGCATTGGAACATTCGTTTATTGTTCGCATCAGAAATAATCTGCTCATTTTATGAAGCTTCCACTTATTTAACAGGAACCGAAACAACCACACGTAGTCTAAAAGTAGTGCTTTTACTGGAACTTCAGTAAGATTCTACCAAAAGTCCGACCACCAGCAGATGCGCTAATTCAAATCTGCAGTCACAATCGCACACAGTAAACTGAGAAAGTGAGGCAAACACAGGTCCAAACTGAAGTCTTCTGGCCTCATTCTGGCCAGTGTCGTCACTTTCAGCTGCCTGACAGATGTTTCTCCTGAGCTTCACAATGGGATTCTGTGCCATCCTGGCTTCGGTGGGGAGAGATCACATGCCATTCTAGGAAGAGACAGGTCTTAATTAGTGCTTGGGCTCAGGAGGCCAGGAAACAGTGGTTGTCACCGAGTACAATAAAGCACTGATCCTATAGTCAACGCCACTGTCGTTCGACCAGTCTTTTCATTACTCTATTACCAAATCTATTTACCCCCTCCATTCTTGCAAAAAAAAAGTCTCTACCCTTTTTCACATTTTGCAAGGAATGAGGAACTCAGGGCACTGATTAAACAGTACCCACAGTTACTGGTGTAACTCTTACTGGTGTCTGTTGTCGGGGTGTGTTGTGGGCATGCCCGGGGACTCTCAGAGAGAGATCGGTACGCTACTCTGTAAACTCCCTCTGGGCATTCGCGCAGCTGTTCTGCGGTTCTCCCTTCTCACTGTCTCCGGCTGCTGCCAGACAACCGTCTGCTTGGTTCATGCCGACATTCACACGGAGGCGGTTGGTCCTCCGTGCAAGACACGGGGTGCTACACTGTGAGCCAGACAGACTGTTGAATGTGGCTCTGAGTATTTACTGCAAGGCTTAGTTAGAGCCTTTTTTCCCTACACACAAGAGTCTGGGTAAAGTGGCAGTGTTCCCCTTTTACCCACAAATCACCACAAGGTTTCCGTGTTGGTTGTTCCGGATGGATTAGGAGAGGCTGGATGTTCTGGAGGCTACGTATGATCCGGTTTATGTATGTATGGTATAAATGTCTATTCTATAGCGCCGGTTCCAAAATCGGTGATCAGCATAAAACAAATAGCTTGTTACTCCCCAAACAGGGGCGTACTGTAGGCAAGTTATTTCAGTTGGAAGTGTTTAGGCAGACGGGGTGGGAGGGAGGTGGGGGCCGAACTTCGGTTTACTTTCACTTTTAAAATCGCTCTTGTAGGATATTGTATATTTGTATATCTGTAGTAGGTCACATTGTCTTGGCTAGAGTGGAAAAAGAAGAAGTGGTTCACTACTCACTACCTTTCAGTGCACATGACCTGTGAACCACGGACAACAACAATAATCGTTCCTTTTTACTTTGAGTGTAGTTATGATGCTAAGGCCAGCCTGCGTTCCACTGGAGAGAGAGAGACTTCCTCTCCTCCCATGCGTTTCTCAATTCTTCACCTCGCCCGCCGTCCACTTCTCCGCCCTCCGCGCCTCGTCTTTCCTCATTCTCCCTTTTCTTTTTTCTTTCCCGCCTCCCCATTCCCGTCTCCCCCTCCCATACCCTCCAGCCCCTCACCGCCCACCTGCCTTTCCTCCGCCTCCCATCAAAGCGAAAGCACAGCGGTAACAAATACCTTGTCCGCGTCCTCTGCAACAACGAAAAGAGAAAAGGAAAAACAAAACACCCGGAATGTTCCACCACACATCTGGTAATGAGATGATTACACAGCGCTGTGGCTGTTCATCCATCTATCTCATTACCAAATGGCTACGCCAACACCTACGTCCACGCCTCAAAGGACAATAAGTGGATGCAGCTAAACAGTCTCTGTGTCTCTGGGAAATCCAGCCGAACCGGGGTGGGGATTAACCGGTGGCCTGTACATGGGGCGGACGCTTGTAGGGGAGCTAATCAGATCATTATGCAATAACAAGCCGTGATGAAGCGACAGACAAAAAGCCAAAATGCAGAGCTACCAGGGGGTTCGTCAAATAAATAGACAGCCCAAAGGAGCATGCACGCGGCGTTCATAACCGACCTCATTGCATCTCCCCCCCCCCCCCCCACCGAATAGGGCCGACTATTCTTACATGTAGGGCCTAGTCACCCTGCGGGGGAGCTGCGGGGGGAGGCAGGGCAGTGGAGTGCGCCTGATGAGATCATGGCGCGCGGTCAGGAGGCACCTAAACACAGCCGTGCTCTATCTCCGGCCCGGGCCCTGTTGCGTAAGCCCTTTTCAGTTCACCCTCAGCCGCAGCACACAGGCTTATCCTGCCCGCCTTGTCACGCGGTGTACGTCAAGCTAGCTAGCTAGCTAGCATAAGTACAAAGGTACAGACAGAGGGCGCCAAACTGATTAGGTACCATGGAACAGCAGTAGAAAAATTGTTTCTTTCCCCCCATATAGTAAACTATGTACGGTGTGTATATTATTATATAATATACACACTGTAGACATAAAGTGAAAAATTTACAAAATTACAACAAGACATACAACTGAAAGTTAAGCAGAGAAAGTCTAAAAGGTTCAAGGAATAGGCTACCCACATACGATACAAAGACACACAGGGAGAGAAAGAAAGACAGCCTCAGTCAGACAACCGCCTCAGACACGGTCCGCCGAAACAGAAGGCTTCAGCAAAAACAACCCCAATCGACAGACAAGCGAGGACAAGCTCTCACGGTAGTCACAATACCTGTTAGAGGAACTCTGCTGCGTTCTCAAGCCAACGCCGTTTCAGAGTGGCTGGCTCTTCCCGAGTCAGATGCACGGGGGAACACCTGACAATCCCGACACATATGTGCGTTCACACGCACACACACACACACACACACACACACACACACACACACACACACACACACACTCCAGACCAATAACTGCTGACATTCCTGGCCCCCCCGAACTCTGAAATAACACAGCAGAGCGGAGCACTGAACGTCTGGCTGCCGGCTGTCTTAAATCTCCCTCAACCTTCATATCCACATACACACGCACGCACGCACACACACACAAATGAACACCCCAGCGTCGGTGTTACCTGTGCCGAGAGCCGAGCTTTCACTTCCCACTTCTGCCTCTCTTCTGTTCGGTGGTGTAGCAAGCACGCTTCTTTTCCTAGTCTGTCTGCGATTTTCTCCCCCCCCCCACCCCTCGCTCCGCTCCCTGCTCGTTCTTTTTTTTTTTTTAAATCCCTACTCTAAATCAGGGAAAGCCCTGCCTGCCTGCGTGCTCACTTCCCCTAGCTGAGCAGACACACTCCTCCTCCATTAAGAAAAAACAAAACAACACCCCCCCCCCCCCACACACACACACACACACACACACAGTCAACATCAGATTAGCCGCTAACCTACTTGTGCCATATAACCTCCCCCTCCAGCCGCTATAAATATTCCTCCATCCGTTCTGTGCATTGATCCTATCTGTGACGGGACAAGCTCCACGGCCCCAGGGACAGCCTTCACGCGCGGGCAACCTCACACAGGCGCTAATAAGCGCGGCCACAGGGATGCACATAAACGCACCGGTGTAAGCTTAGTCAGGGATAACAGGCATGTGAACTTGAATGCAGCTGGGCACTCCAGGCTGGTAAAAAAATAAAAATAACACACATGGTGTCTGACACACGCGCGCGCGCGCGCACACACACACACACACACACACACACACACACACACACACACACACACACACAGTTCTGAGACTCAGCATCAGTCACACAGTACATACAGGTTCACATGGCAAAACACACACCGTTTAACAGAGCCTGGACTTTATTTTCCAAGGGCACACCTGAACCAGCACTGAGTCACGCGCCAGCTGCTGCTTTTTCCCGCGCACCATTTTATTTACTCTCTCTAATTAATAGCCGTGTTGTTCACTGCACTGGGCTACAGCGCCTTACTCACGAGCAACTACGCTGTTTTATTTATCTATTTTGGGCGACCAACAGCTACAGCCGCGCACAGCGTTGCTGGGGAGACTAAAAAGTGAAAAGTGGACGATTTTAAAAAGCACCTACTGTCCTTCTTTAGCGAGTGGCGTGCTATTGCTGGAGAGGGATCCGGGGATAGTCTCAGCTCAGAGTTCCCCGGAGACTCTCTCTCTCTCTCCCTTTCTCTCTCTGACTCTCTGGCTCTCATGCTCGGCCTCTCTCTCCCTCATGTGAGACGCTGTGAGCTCAGGAACCAAGCCCGCTATCTCTCCCCATGGCAACAGCGGCTCAGAGAAGACACGGCCCACGTTACACAAGAAGAAGAAGCTCTGCCTGGCGGGCAATCACAGCGCACACCAAGCCCCCACCCTCCCACACACACACAAACACACTTCCTTTTGACTTCCATTTTACCTGTTTATTTTCGTACAATTTTGGGGTCGGTCATTACTGTCACCTCTTCTCTTGGCGGGGGGGACTTGATTAGGGAACGGTTGGGGGCCCCCCTCACACTAGACCATCTCCTGCCTGACTCCCTCTTTTACACTCCCCTCAGGACAGTGGCTATAAGGCCAGGAACTCCCTGGCCCCCCTATTTATATAGACTTGCTCGACCAGGAACCATCCCCATGACTCGTCTACTGTCTGGGGGCTCTTCCACTATCCACCATGGTGCCTTGACAGCCGAGGCCAGCGCTGTAACACCAACATATCCAGTATGCTAGGCTACAGTACGTGTATCCATCCAAGTACCTTTCCTGCATTTCACTCTTACTCAATATCTTACCCTCACACACACACACACACACACACACACACAGTACAAGTGTGTGACTTGTACTGAAGTAAAGAAGCTTTACAGTCAAAAGGTTTGACTTAGGTTCAGTATAATTTGAACATGCAACAACATTGTTCCTTCATACTGCACAAAAATCAATAATGATAAACAGCATTTCTGCATTGTAAATGAAGCCTGTGTATACACAGTATATTACGATAGTGTTTATGTATTTGTATAGACAAGGCTTAGTATCAATGGGCAGGGCCCTTATTTTTTTTAAGAGGCTACAAAGAGGGGGCTTGTTTTCTGACACGTGTGGAGGTTCGTTCACACACACACACACACACACACACACACGGGTTCCTATATTTAGTGCTTTCCACCGCTAACCCAGCTCGCTGGTGCTGCTCCAGGAGTGAGGGGAGTGGGGGGGGCAAGCCTGTATGCGTTTGCACATTCACAGCGCCGGGATTGGACCGCGTGATGGCTGGCGCACCATTCGCGCAGCGCCAGAGTGCTTGATAATAGCGGCAACCCAAAAGAGAGAAGATGTTTTCGGCAGCGCCACCCGGAGGCAACTGGTGTCTCAATGACGCTGTGGAACAGCAAGCGATGCACGGCACAACGAGCTGGCCGCCGTTTCCTCCAATCACCGCAAAATTGCGCCACTAATTGCAGTGCCTTTCTTTAAACCCGGAGCTAAAAAAAAAAAGACTGCCCCCTGCTCTTTCCCAGCAACAGCTCGCCGTCGCATTTACGAAGCATTTTAAGACATTTTTCTCTCCATATTAGAAAGCGGGGGATGGCGGGGGGGGATGGCGGGGGGGGGCAATTTTTGAGAAGCAAACTGACAGGTCTTCAGACAGGGTGTGTGGGAACGTTTCGTAAGGGTTGTTTGTTGCCTGTTGGAAAGTGACAGTTTCCGTTCCCACAGGGACCGGTCGTTAGTTAGTGTGTGTGTCTGTCTCTCACACACACACACACACACACACACACACACAGCTGGGCTCCGATAGGCAGGGTTCAGAGGGTTGTAGCAGCCATCCCACACAGAGGCTCCGTTGATATACAAAATACAGCCTACAGCCTGACCTTAACGAAGCTCCTCAACAACCTCTAACTTCACACTGGTGGGGGGGGGGGGGGGGGGGGGGGGGGGGGGGGGGGGGGGGGGGGGGGGGGGGGGGGGGGGGGGGGGGGGG
>JAOEHI010054152.1:0-14353 GCA_025447815.1 Percopsis transmontana | reverse complement strand
TCTCTCTCTCTCTCTCTCTCTCTCTCTCTCTCTCTCTCTCTCTCTCTCTCTCTCTCTCTCTCTCTCTCTCTGTATTGTTTTATGCCTCTCTCATTGTGTGTCTGGGGCACAGCTCCAACGAGGACACGATGGAGGAGAGGCATTTGGTGGGGACTGTGAAACCAAAGCGGTGGCGGTGGCCGTATTCTGTGTCTTCCGTGGTTTGAGCGACGGCCATGCATACAGACGGCCGTCTCATTATCTCACTGTGTATGGCTGCTGTTTGTAGCCATGAATCTGCTCCGCTAGCTCACCTGCTGATTGGGAGAGTGTGCTCATCTCCAGCGAAGGCCACTGTAAACAGCGTGAACGCTGATTGTTACAGCAGAATCTCAACAAGCCAGTTTAGCGAACAGACGCACCAACTGTGGGGCGTGGGCCCCGGATTAACGCCGCTGCTCGTTTGGAGAATGTGGGTGTTTCATAATGCGTGCTCCAAATCAGAAGTATCTCTTTGCCTTAATTAAATGGTGTCGCTTTGTTTCGTCGCAGTAAAGGTACAAAATGCTGCCACAGCGTATCAACCATGAAAACAATCAGCAACTCAAGATGAACGCCAAATCCACAGTAATTACTACACCCTCAACCGGCGGGGGTTGGTTCCTATCGGACACCTTTGTTTTAGTCTGAGACACAGCCAAATAGGACGCATAATGGATGGCTGTAGTAATGAGAAGATTGTGAATTGGGATTATCGGTTAATTCCTCCAACTGAACCGTCCGCACAATGCCAGACAGCCTAGAAAATAAAAGAAAGGAACTACTATGGCAGTGTCAGCTCTTACACTTGGGAGTGAATTTGAACAAACAAATTATTTCCTTTTGAAAAGGGCACAAATGTTTGAATATTTGTCTTGCCTATGTTAAAAGGTGCTGTTGCGTCACAGACCAACTAGACTAACCAAGACTCGCCTGTGCTTTTCTGTGCTTACAGCCTGAAGCAACACCAGCAGTGAGCTACTAGGACCAGCCACCCTGGAGCTGGAGAAGCGATGTCGACAGTAATAATAGGAGCTTGTTGGATATAAGGATTTGTGTCAGAAACATTGGAGTGTAAGAGACTACTGCAATGGACCCTCAGCATGTGCGTGTGTTTGTGTGTGTGTGTGTAGCCGGGTGTTCGTGCGCTCGTCCAGAGTAGGCACGTGCACGCCGGGGTCACTGGGAGTGTATTTATTTTTGTCCGTGATCTAATAATATTTCGCTGAGGATTATTCAACACCCAAGTGTTTGATATGTGTTCTCCAAGCCAGCGGTCGTCTGAGCCAGTGCGGCTGCATATTGCCATATTATTCCTGTGTGAACAACAATCCTAAAAGTAAACTGATGTCAGTGTGTTGCCCAAAGTGGTAATAACCATTACAATGATAGTCATAGAGTAGCAGGAACAATACCATTGTAACCATTGTAGAGCTAACATGCTTAACAGATCACATACTGGATATCTATTAGAGGTATGTGCGCCCCCACTATTTTGAGAGCTAATACAACCTGGCCACATGCCCGTGTTTACAAATGAAAGACAAAAAACTAATGGAAATGAATGTCAGCCATACCTGAAGTGAGTTTGAGTTAATGTGATGCTAAAAATGTGATGCACACCTTCAAAGTATACATTTTTTGTCAGCCAAGGACCATTGTGTTATTTTTACCACACTTGGTATCATTATTTGTTTTTGTCATGTGCTATTTACGTTTTTATTTGTGTATTTTAAATGTTTAATTAGAATTTTAGAACAATGCCCTTTATATAGCCCTTGATGAGACATTTACACTAAAAAAGACACGCTTTCTTTAAGTCCTGTATCTAAACCTGAGATCTTGAGAGCCTTATCTGTACATCTGGAAGGGTCACTGAGTGCTAATCTAATGATTATGGATATGTACAGACCAGATACTTTACAAAGCCTGTGTCTGTCATAATTATAAATGTGTAGATATTTTTAATGACCCATTTGTACAGTCTTGTGCCGAGACACAAACCTCCTCTACTAATAAATGTAGCATCTCACATCTAGAATGCAACTGAGGGTAAATTCACTGCATGCAAAAACAAATTGTTCCCATTTGCTTGTCTTTTTGAAACATGAACAAAGCATGTCTTTGCCTTCATTTGTTTTGACAATATTCTTTTTTCTCCATTATGAATGTTTCATTTTTCCATCATTTTATTTTTTTATTGTTTCTGTTCCTCTACAGTTCCCAGTAATAGTTTCAGAGAACACTACTGCACATGTAAATAATGTAACATTGTGTTTTTATTTTACCACATAATATATCGCCTTTAGCAGAAATCCTAAAGATTATGTGACCACAAACTACTGTAAAAGGTCTCTATTTTCTACCCATGTTGTGGAGGCTGTGGAAAGGACTGCCTTTAAAGAAATAAGCACTCTAGAAGTCTTCTCTTTGTTATTCCTGTTGGGCTCTTCTGTTTTTTTCTTTATATTATTCCTGTGAAGTGGTAAACACATTTATAAAAGATGGATGTTGTGCTCTACCGATTTCATGGTGAAGTGTGAACTGAGAATGACCTGATTAGGAATTATTTTTCTTCCCCATAAATATGGAGCAGAAGGAGTTTTATGCAATCATAGTGTAATATTAACAACTTTCCCAGTGTGGTTGAACAGTAAAAAAATATATATAATGCAGCAGAAAACACGTTTTCTTTCCATAAATAATTCATAGCTGCAGGTGAAAGGTGTGTTTTTCTAGATGTCCAGGTGTTTTGTAATGAAAGTGTGTGTACAGAGTCACAGAACGATAAGGGTCAAGTTATGTGCTGGTCGCTTTATGGATATCAATGCAAATAACAAATATATTAACCTTGAGAATGATTAATGATTAACAGCAACTCAGTATTATTGAATAGAAAATCCATCAGCAAGCGAAGCTTGGTGCAAATAACTCATCTTGAGCCGAGGAGGACAGATGATCCCAAATCTGAATCGTACGAAGGACAGCTCAAGCTGTGTCTGCGGACAAGACTAATGTAAATGACAACTATTTTCCCAAGGACAACCAAGTTCGCCAGTTAAACGTGTGGCCTCACTCAATGACACAATATGATTCATGACAATGGCCCCGCAGACTGACGAGTCTAAAATCAGGATGACAACGCTACATTTTGAGGTTTTAGAAGTGATCTCATCAGACCTCCCTATTGCCAATGCTGTCGGAGACTTTTGGATGTTTCTATGCATTGATTAATTTCTCTAGCACCGGTTTAAACACACGGCGGTGTCTTTATGCATAGATATAACGGCGAATGACTGTACAACTTACATATTTTAACAGATGTTATATAATATGACAAAGATGTATCCATGAGATGGAACACTGATATGAAGCTTGCAGGTGGGGTTTTACTGGGAGTGTTGTCCTGAGACATTTGTAAACACAAAATTAACTTCCCCAAATTAAGATTGGGAAGTTGACAAGTTGCAAACTTCCGACCTGTGTCCAATTGCATTTTCTGTTCAAGACATTGACGTTTGAATTTGCTGGCTGCATCAACATACACACACACACACACGGCAACACGCGCGCTGCCTCGCTCCGTTGCTCTTGAACACCTTCTGTCTCTGTTCCTGTCTGTCTGTCACTTTCACGCCTGCTGCATTCCACAGCTTACAGGTATGGCCTCGGTTAGCTCTCTCCACCTAGCCCCATGCCTTGTCAAGTCATACAGAGGAGGCTGTACACTCGCTGGGATATTCAGAGAGGAGAGCAGGGCAGGTGGGGGGGAAAGGAAAGGAGAGCCAACAAAACCATGGTACACTATATGTCTCTTCATATTAGCAGTGCTATCACTGTCATTGTAGACCCCAAAACGGCAGGAAAATTTCCCTGTGAGTTCCATGATTGTCTGGTCAGGGCGTCAGCATAGATCAGAGAGACAAGGCTTATAGGCTATAGGTGGTTTCACCAGCAGAAATAGCACACGAAACAATAGTGACTATACTATTTTATACACTATACTGTTTATTATTGTTGTTTAGCATCACATACAGTACTACACGATGTCATGTTTTTTTATATGCCATACATATGCACAACATACTGTACAGCATAAGTATATACTGTATAAACATATAGTATCAGTGTAAAGGAAATGTGTATGAAGGAGGCAATAAACATGTAATAGCGCGTACGCAAACATTGTATGCCCACATATAAATTGTACAAATTGTACTGTTGTACACTTTACAACATATATTTTATTTAATGTTATTTTATATGGGCACCTGTACACACGCAAAATGTTAGCTGCAATTTTGACACCATAGAATGAGAAGCAGCCTGTTCAATTACAAAGTACCGTAAAGAGACAACGTAAAAATAGGCAACAGTGTGAGAGAAGTGGGGAGGTAGGGATGAGTGGAGGTTGGTTCAAATTGACGCTGCTGAGAACCCTTATGTGCTAAATAAAACATCAGAAACGGTATTATTTCTTCCACGGTATTATTTCTTCCACAGCACTTGTGGTGCTGTGGAGCCATAAGTCGGTGGGTGTGAGAAAACTAGCTATGCCACTCCACTTAGCCCACGGTAGGCCATGTTATCATGCCTCATCCATATTCATGACCCTGAAGCAATTGCCCTACCTTCATTTGCTGTAGTATGTGTCACTGCCAAAGATTGCTCTCCTCTGCAGGTATGACTGCGGTACGTTGTGAGAACTTGGCTTTTCAAACCCAGCCTCTCCACAATGTATTTCATTTTCAGCTCCAGTTTGAGCTGGCCTTCGCCCAGTGTTTGCCAAGAATTTATGGCGGCAGTTGTTGCTGTAATGATTCCAGAACAAATGAAATGGTGTGAGTGAGTCACAAAATGGGTCTCTTGTGTCCTGTTACAATGCTGATTACAGTGTATACGTTTTCACTTTTCACTGAGCGAAATTCTGTACAATGACAAAATAATAAAAAATGTCACGATGGAAGATAATTCCTGGTTGACATTCAAATGATGGGTCATTAGGGTCGCACTAAGAAAATCATTACCATAGCAGTGGGAAGACAAATTCAACCATATAAAACATTACTGAAAAACCTACTGCCCCTGCTAAAAATGTTCAAGTAAACAAGCCTGGGTCAGTAACATTACACTAGGTGGCATACAAGGTTACATACATGGCATCAATGTATAGGCACCGTGTTAATATGCAAAATGCTGTCAAACCAGAGGTGCAGAATGCAGAATACGGACGATTATCTTTGTCACTCCCTGGCTCTCTCTCTCAAACACACAACACATGCACATACTAGATATTACACAAACAGACACACACACACATACACACACACGTGAATGTCTATCTAAAAAAAAAGCAAAGATAAGCTATTCTTTTAATCATTAAATATAATCATATGACAAAATGACATGATTTATCATGCTGGTGTGCCCACTCACCGCTCCATTCAATAGTTTCTTTAGAGAAGCTGTCTTTCCCATATTAGCTAGATGCATTTCTTCTGAATACATATCAGTTTGTTGGCAATGTGCTTTTTATCATAGTTTCTTTAACAAAACAGGCATAAAGACTGCTAAAAGAAACAAATATTCTGTGCAGTCGTGCAATCTTCCAATGACATTAGTCACTGATGATGAATTTAAAAAAGATAATGTGAAGACGATGTGAAGAAAAGGTAAGATGTTTTCCTAAAGTGAAAAGATAAAAGAGTCCATAAAAACCCAGGTGTTGTGAGTTCATTTGACAGATCTGACCTCTTGGACTTCTGGGTATGTAAAGACCCCACTTGATAGACGTCACCCTGATGGGATAACTGACATTTTGTCTGGGTTTACAGGGGGTTACAAGTATACAATATGCATCCAAAATCATACTTAAGTATTTAAATGTCCAAATAAAGTATTTAAATGTCTTAATTTAAATATTTCTGTTTCTGTGCCAGTTTAAAAATAGGCAGCGCTATGCTGGGAATCTGCTGATATCAGCAAACTGCACAAAAACAGTTAGGCTACAACAAAACTTGTTGTAAGGCAAAGTCCGGGAATGTCAGTCATGCAAGGTCTATACACACCCAGACATGCCACCGGCAAAATGAGCTGTTACTGAGTTGGGATTTCCTATTGTAAAATGCACCCTAACCCTTACATGCAAATTTGATATTCAATTCAAGTTTCCAAGGCTTCACCTAAGCATACCTATGCCTGTTATGCTCAACAGATGGAAGATGACCAACACAAGGCCTGCCTGTTGGCAGAGCATACATAAGAACATCACTGTCAAATTCAGTGAACCCACCGGGCTTCAG
The DNA here is from genome assembly GCA_025447815.1 of Percopsis transmontana. NCBI lineage: Eukaryota > Metazoa > Chordata > Actinopteri > Percopsiformes > Percopsidae > Percopsis > Percopsis transmontana. Next base: position 8,033 of record JAOEHI010054152.1, on the reverse strand, counting down.
CTCGCAGCTCTCAACTGGCAGTTGAGATGACACAACAAGCAACAAGACATTAGTGCTGGTGGATGACAAGCTTGCATGTCCAAAAAAAGGAAAGAATTTAGATTATTCACCTCCTTTTTGAATGTGTAAGTAAAGCATTCTATTCATGTGGGGACATACTGTAGATATATACATTACTTTTATGGGACATTGTTAAATATATTTTCTCCCACTGTTACAACTAGAAATCAAAAGCCCACTGTCATAGATAAAATAACTATAATAATAATAAGATGAGTGACAATATTTTGAGATTACCAGGCTTTTTATGTTCAGTATACATATACTGTATACATACGATGGGGTTTGAATGTGATTTCCTGAATCATAGGGTACATATAAAAATATAGAAGAAGTAGAGCTTCATCCTGCATGCTCACTGTATGCCCAAGTACTGTCCTGAGTCAATGCTTCAACACAGACGTGGAAAGACGTTGAATTACAGCAAACTGGGGATCGGTGGTGTGGATAGAAATATTCTGTCCACACCAATTTGTTCCTGCAGGACTACAGGCTGACCTTGAATTTCTGGCACACTCCCTGTGTTGGTTAAATCTATGTCAGCTAGAGCTGGGGAGAAGGCTACATGGCCTGCATAATGAGAAGATACAGTCAGAAGAAATAAAGATTTAGGACTAGTAGGAGTAGTAAATACATTTTTGTCAAATTTCTATTGCCGCTGCTATTAGCTTGTAGGAAACTAATATTTAACCCTATGATAAAATACAGCTGTCTTTAAACCTACTATGATATTTCAGAAATTGTGATGGGTGTCATACTGACAACAAGGCAATTCTTGTTATTATTGGAGACTTTTTGGAGCACTAAGGATTTCATCTGGTAAGAATCTTCTGGCTCATAACCAACAGACCGGTCTCAAAAGCATAATTGCCAAAGGGTGTGAGATATTTTTACTTTTTCATAACACAAGAATTGGGCAATTTAGTTCAAGAACTACAGCCAGATTACATTATTGGTAAAATCAATGGATAAAAAAATACATTTATAGATGTATAAAACTGATATATACAGCTGATTTTATGCCTGCAGCTGATTTAATGCCTGCAGCTATTGGCTTTTAAGGCTAGCTTGTTACTTCTATTACATTGTAATTATATCATGGGTGAAATGTAAAATGATGCAATCAAAGTTAGGGAAAAAGACATACATTTTTTATAAACATTATTGTAAAACATGAACATGCCTTGACTCTACTTGAGCAGCAGTATTGTTTTGGCTGTTACTGTATTCTAAATGTGTTTTTCCAATGAGGAAGCTTTGCCAAGCGCCGAACAATCATCTAGGAGAAAGCATTTCACTGTTCCTACTCATGGCTGGCAGAGAAGATTTAATTAAAAACCTGATCTGACACATTCACTGTCTCAATCCCTGAATGCACTTACAGCATACAGTCATAGATGTGTGTGTGTGTGTGTGTTGGGGGGGTGACATTTATATGAGTGTGCTGCAGTGCTTTTGGCAGATACCGTATATGCAGCTATACATGCCCTGAAAAATTCATTATGTTGAAAATCTATTTCACTATTTCTGGACATCACTACAAATAGAGCTTGTTCACCCAGAAAAAAAAGAAAATCACTGAATTTAAATAAAATAGAAATATTGCACAGTTTGGCATTCATTAGTAAATTCATTTCAGGAAGTTTTATTTGGAACTTGAATTTCAACTTAAAATGTAAATGCTTACTGTTATATTGAAAGAGGGTCGAATCCCCCGCTAACAACGACAGTTTTTATATGAGGCCATTATCCTTGATGCCTTGGGTACATGTATGTGGTTATAACCTGTATGTTAGCAAACAGTTTTCAGTGCAGAGATGTCATTGGGGTTGTAGAAAACAGCAACACCCACAGCATTCATTCTGAACTAGGGCATGTGGAAAATGGGGCAGTGAGGCAGCTTTTGGTCTAATACAGTATGTAAGTGGGTTTAGACTCTGGAGGGGGACAGATAGTGTCATGTGTGCCTGTTTGGTCTAGCTGTCAGCTGACGGCTGCCTCCGACAGTTTCCCCCTGTGAGAGTCTTCTTAACATGCTGTTCCCAGTCTGGAGAGCCCAACACTTATCCAGGATCTACCACTGCTGTTGGAAGTACACATCACATACACTGGAAAAAGAAAGTTTTTAAGTTGGTTAAGCAGTATGATTAATAAATTAATACTTCCCGTTTTGTGCGGGGCATACCACATACTGTACTGCTATATATGCAGTTTAAACATATATAATATTTGAAGCGGAATAATTTTTTTGCTTCAACTGCATTCACCAGGAGTCTTTTTGTTTAGAACCATATCTGAAGAACACGATTATATAAAGTACACATGCATACACACTGACATGCACACTCACGTTCAACTTCATGGCCAATCTATCAATTTTGAATAAACATGACATTTTAATTTAGCTGAACATAACAGCATAAATGCAGTAAGGTAAGTTACCCATGTCAAGGTAAAAAATAAACTTTTTACTGGGTCGTTTTCAGAGGAAAATGCAGATCTAAAGGCTGACAAGCAAAAAAAAAAAGGTTTTTCGACATCTTGACTGCTTATCTCGCTCGCCGTGAAATCCTGGGTGAACAGTATTTTCCTTCATGGATAGTTTTATTTGAACCCCTGGGACCAATAAATGAATACATCATTGCAATCTGTAACAAATTACACAGATGTTATGAGAATATGACATCAGCTGTGATAGAACAGCAGGTCCGGGTGCTATAAATAAAATGAAATGTTACCTGCCAAACCAACACTGTTAGAAAAAAAGGGAAGAAATCTTTCTCCAATTATGGGGTTTCAGCTAAGCAGAAAATTACAAAACATGGATCAAATCACAACTGCACTAAAGGTAATTTTTTAATCAAGTATGTGTGTGTGTGTGTGTGTGTGTGTGTGTGTGTGTGTGTGTGTGTGTGTGTGTGTGTGTGTGTCTGACATATAGGCCTAACTAAAACCTTTGTTCTAGCTGCACAAGCAATAAATCCCGTCTCCGGAGGCTGGTGTGCACATAGAACTCAAAATCAGGCCGGGGACTACAAAGTATGGATCATGTTTTTAAGGCCATAAAAGTTACATGAAGTGAATAATTGAACACGGCGATGTGTGCACGCCTTCTAGCAACACGCCACCCATCTCCAAATTAAATGGGAATATTAAAGTTGTGTAAGTTAAAAGGAGGAGACAGTTTAAAGCAGCTCCATTAGAACACCAAAACGCACTTAGCTGTCATTAAGAGGGAATATATAAGGACGCCGGCTAATCCTTTGTGATGATAAATGAGGCTGGAGGAGTTAATTGGGCTAAACCCCCGATGAGAGAAGACTGGCAATCATTTAGGTCACCTAACATAGGGCGGGGGAGGGCATCATTTCATCAGCAGCAGTCTACAGTGTGAAAATACTGCAAATACACCTCGTATCATTTGTCCTTCGATGTGTAGGTGTCTTAGTGTTGTGTGAGTGTGAATGTTATTCACAACAAACCGCACGGGAATATTATTGATTGCGTATGAGGCATAATCAAAGACATTTTAGCTGTGTGTTGTGATCTTTTGAAATGCCAATCATTTTCTCTCTGTATGGGGTAGCATACTGCAAAAACAAATCTTTCTTTTAATCCCACAGTGAGTGTCAGTGCAAAACAAAACATGCAAGATTGTTAAAAACACAAATACAGAATATGTTCTGTCACACACAGACAGGTGATATCACTTGTAGTATGCCAGAGGTTTAGTCAGTGAGCTCACCATGAAAATGTTTGAGCATCATCACTGACTCAGTATATGAGGGTCTAACAAGCCCAAACCTTGGCTAATAGCACATTTCGAATCTACATCTATGCACGTTCCTTTGCTTTTAGCAGAACAAATCCTTCATCTGTCATGTTTTATAAACCTGCTGTTATGCGGCTATAGAGGACTGGAGCCAACTGCATGACACGTAGGCAAAATGTAGTACTATGAGGAATCTTTACTTGCAAGACAACAGGAGAAACAGTAAACAGGAATGCAGTCAAACTGCCAAAAGTACCCACACAAAAGAGTACCCACACAAAAAAAACAGAGACAGAACTGAGGAAACAAGCAGGATAGTCTAGTGGTCTAGGACTCCCAGCCAGAAGGTCATGGGTTTGAGCCCCAGAGGTGGCCTACCTGTAAGCATCCTTGAGCAAGATGCCTAACCCCTATCTGCTCCATGTAACAGCACCATGTAATTGTAAGTCGCTTTGGATAAAAGCGTCCGCTAAATGACCTAATTGTAATTGTTGTAATTATAAATACACATGGGGAGACACAGGTGAAAACAATCAAAACAACACAGACAATGAACTGAGTAAACAAGGTAAACAGAAACAGGTGGGACCAATGACACAATACCCAATGACGTGACGCAGGCAGGAACAGTGACACAGGGAACAGAGGCAGAGACAGGAAAACAAGGTACATGAATACAAAGAAGACAAAAAACATAAGCAAAGACCAAATCAAACAAAGACCAAATCATGACACCTATGAAAGGTCCAAGATAACTTAAGTGGCAGTGTGTAAGATCTTGTATAATTATGCAATTTTAAAACCTCCTGTTTTTGGCAGTATGAATTTCTGAGAAGAAATAGGCTAATATTTAGCCTCCAATCACCTGACATGTCCTCCCTTTAGAAGCTGTGGGCTACAGCCATGGTGTTTTGATATGAATCGAAAGCACACATTTAGACAACGTGGCCCGTTTAAAATTTTACCACTCCTCCAGTGGCCAATACAACACAGTACTCACTGTAATCACTTTAATTTGAACACACTGCTTCGCTTCCAAACTAGCAATCAAAAAGAAACACTGCAAAATCTTAAGCATATGTCCTCAGTACACATACAATACAGTACATACTGTATGTCCATCCACAGGCTTGGGCGTTCTTAAACTTCCAACTAACTAAATGCATATTTTGCCAGTGCAGAGCTTTATTCAACTGGTTGCCAACAAACAGTCAGCAGATGCATTCGTCTTAGAGGATCATTAGAGGCAGGCTCAGCAAGCACAGCACTGTCCACTAATCCACTTCAAACACAACATCAACAAAAACACTGCCATCGCCAATCCACCCTGCTTTTACAACCCCTGTAGCAGGTATGACCAAGGCATGATGGGAGCACCGTGTGACAGACCTACATACAAGATGGATGGATGGACGGACGGATGGACGGGTGGATGGAGAGACAAATGGATGGAGAGACAAATGGATATTTAACAGGAGATGGGGAGTGCAGGAGTCGAGTGAAAAGGGGGGGGGAGAAGGAAATGTGTTTTTACACCTTTCTGTGTGGGCCACACACCGTTTTTTTTCCCATTACGCCGATGTCACGCTTCACACCCTGCACACTGCAGATAGGACTCTGCCCCTCCTCCTTACCTCCACCCCCCTCCTCTCCCTCCAGCTCTACCTCCATCTGGATGACTACACGTCCCTCCACCTGTCTCTCTGATTCTCTCTCTCCCCCCCCCCTCTGGGACGCATAGATACATTGTCTTTCTAGCGTGTCTGTCTTCCTGCCAATGTGTCTGTCTTCCCGTCTTACTGACAATGTGTCTGTCTTCCTGTCTGTGTGTCTGTCTTACTGCCAATGTGTCTGTCTTCCTGTCTTACTGCCATTGTGTCTGTCTTCCTGTCTGTGTGTCTGTCTTCCTGTCTTCCTGCCAATGTGTCTGTCTTCCTGTCTGTGTGTCTGTCTTCCTGTCTGTGTGTCTGTCTTCCTGTCTGTGTGTCTCTCTTCCTGTCTTCCTGCCAATGTATCTGTCTTCCTGTCTGTGTGTCTGTCTTGCTACCAGCGTATCTGTCTTCTTGTCCTTCTGCCAATGTGTCTGTCTTCCTGTCTGTGTGTCTGTCTTCCTGTCTATGTGTCTGTCTTCCTGTCTGTGTGTCTGTCTTCCTGCCAGCGTGTCTGTCCTCCTGGCTGTTGCCAGGTATGTTAATGGAGTTAATTGGATTGTCACAGCCAGGAAAGCAGCATAACTTTCACACTTCCCAGTTAATTTCCCCTTATTCAATCAGTCTATCCTAGACGGCGTGTTGGCGTGTATGTGTATGTGTCTTTGTGTAATTGTAAACTGCCTTGCGAGAGGTCAGAAATGAGCTCTAACAGCTTTAGTCCCTATCACGTCCCTATCATGTCAGACAGAATTAGCATAGAGTCTCCCGCCGTCGTCTCACATCTGTCATCAAGCTAGCCGCTATCCAAAATGGCAGCTTCATTGTTGACAAAGACCACTCCTGAGCATTATTTAAGCACTGACAAAGACAGATGACTCGAATTTGACACACCTGGCGCAGCTCAGGTTGATCCAATGTCTTCGCCATATTCCCAAATGTGATGTCCTTGTCTCAGCCTGTCACCACGGCCCGTCCACTAATCCTATAAGAGGGGGGCGTGGTCACACAGCGGTATTAGTTCAAGCATGCCACCATGCCTTGCTTTAACAGGGGAACCCCCTGTGTGGACCGTGTGACCCTGGGAACAAGGCGTCACATATTTCATACATTTAGCCGTCACCAGTGCCTTCACACTGCATACCGCTATCCCACTGATGACATTCTCCCTGTGGCCTTGGTCCCCACAAGGGTATGTGTGTTTGTATGTGTGTGTGATTGAGGTAGTTAGCTATGCGGCACCCATTTTATAAGAGCTGGTCCATCCGTATTTATTTTGCCCCGACAGTGACCTATCTCTTCTGTCTCCACTGTGTCCCCACCTCCTGAGTCTGAATGCCGCCGCTGTCAATCAAGCGGGCTCGTTACCTCCCCTGGGGTTACCTTGGGGAACATTCTAATGAGCCGCACACTGGCATTATGGGATAAAGGGACCCTCGTGGGACTACTTCATACAGTCGCAGCCGCAGTTGGTGTGCGCGTGTGTGTGTGTTGGAGTGTGTGTTTGACAAGAAGAGAGTTTAATAAAAGATGCCCCCCGTTTGTGTACGGTGAGTTATCAAAATGGAAATTGATGTTTTGTCTGCCTGGGCACAAGCTTGACAAGTTAGGCAAACATTTGACTCATCTGTCTGCATTAAACTCTCCCAATATAGAGTCCCAGTCTCGTGCAGGCTCCATTTACCCTACCCTTGTTTGAGGAAACTTGGCATGCACGCCTGTGTGCCTGGGTGTGTGTCTGATTGAATGTGTGTGTGTATATATGTGTATACGCGTTTCTGTGTGTGTGTGTGTGTGTGTGTGTATAAATGTGTATACGCGTTTCTGTGTGTGTGTGTGTGTGTGTGTGTGTGTGTGTGTGTGTGTGTGTGTGTGACAGAGAGAGATAGCGTGTGCTAGCTGTTTGCAAGCCAGGCACAATCAGGCTGCAGCTTTGCAGCAGTTACTGCTCAGTCCCCGTAAAACAACAACATCTCCTCGCTAGCATCCTTCACTGTCGCCGTCGGAGGAAGAAACACCTGCCTCCGTGGTCGGACACAGCGGACGGACACAGCGGACGGACACACGGACGGACACACGGACGGACACAGCGGACGGACACAGCGGACGCGTGTGCGAGGCGACACCCGCACCCATTCAAATAGTGCATCTTAAAGCTGGTTGAGCAAACGTTACATTTCTCTCCAGTGCTCTGCTGACACAGGCCTCCCACCAATGAACGGAGACAAGGAGCTTTTATTGACTGGCGTCCAGAGGGCCCCAGCAGCTATTATAGCAGCAATGAGAGACTGGCCCCAGTCAATAGACTTTCTATTAGTAGACTTCTCCCACAGCCTGACATCAGCACACTGAAAGAGAGAGAGAGAGAGAGAGAGAGAGAGAGAGAGAGAGAGAGACAAAGGGAGAGAAAGACTTGGAAGCTTTATGAAGGTCAAGCAGAAAATCCCCCAAAGGACTGTGTATTTCTATGTGAATAATTGTGTGTGTGTGTGTGTGTGTGTGTGTGTGTGTGTGTGTGTGTGTGTGTGTGTGTGTGTGTGTGTGTGTGTGTG
>JAOEHI010054151.1:7500-14355 GCA_025447815.1 Percopsis transmontana | reverse complement strand
CTTGACTCTCTCTCTCTCTCTCTCTCTCTCTCTCTCTCTCTCTCTCTCTCTCTCTCTTTCTCTCTCCCTCTTCCTCTCTCGCCTTTGTGCCCCTCTCACTCTCTCTTTAGCTCTCGATTTCTGTTTCATTCCCGTTCTCTTCCTTGAGCTTGGGGCCCAAGAGGCCTCTCATCAGCTCCATGTGAACATTTCAGGAGACATTAGACTGCATCACCTCTGCCAGGGGGCGGACAGGGAATCAAAATGGATACGGAATGAATTAATGTTATATTTAAACAAATTGAAATAGCACGGTGGTAGCTATTGTAGGACTAAATTATTCCTGCACAAATCCTACCAGAGTACATCAGTTACATTACAGTAGTCCAAATTAAAACCTCCTTTTATCCAGTATCCAGCATTAGTATTGCAGGGAATTCTTTTGAGAATGTCGAGGTGCACTCGTGTCCATATTTGTGTCCAGAAATGTCCTAATTGTCCTGATTGTAATAGAAATCATCACTGTAAAACTGCTATTTTGATTGCACCCTTCTCTACTCCCCCTTACAGCACTCTAGGCTTGCATCGTTCTCTGCCCCTTCCCGTTAGTTACCCACACTTCTGTGGACAGTTGTGTTTCAAAATAAGAAGAGTGAGCTGGGGCAGAAATAGAAAAATAGTGATTCTGGGGGTGCCACAACACAATCGAGGAATGTTTAAACGGAGTGTTAGCTCAGTAACCGCAGTAGCAAGTAGCAGTGCAGTAGCAAAAGGCTTACAGGGTTTACAAAGGCTACATCTGTGTATTTTGACTCCCAACAGTGCGTGTGTGAGAGGGGTTTGTTTTGGTCATCGTACTTGTGTGAGGCTAGGAAAGGGAAGAGTGGAAGATGGACAGAGGGAGGGCCAGAGGGAAGGTATTAGCACTGGTCAACGGCAATGTTTGGCCCCTTGATGTGCCTGTGAACGAACAAGTGCACACACACACACGCACACACACACACGCACACACACACACGCACACACACACACGCATACTCACAAACGCATACAAAGCCAAAGTTTATTTAAGCTTTTGATGAAGAGATTAGCCCAGTCCAGCCAGAGGGGTCCATGTTTAGGAAATCCTGGCTTTCCTGTCATATGGGTTTGTAAAAACATGGCTCAATCGATCAATCCTGGATATTACTCCAATTTGAAGGATTTTCCCTTTATAATTAGCTGTTTTAGAGAAAATAGAATATTTCAAATATATTTCAAATATTTCATACCGGTTAGATTGGAAGGGGGGGGGGTTAACCGAAAACTTTGCATGTAATATTATTATTATTATTACTATTATAATTCTATCACAGTTATAATCCAGCCAAACCCACAAGCAGCAAAGTGCTAATTTTAGCATGCAAAGAGGATGAAGATAAATAGCTTGTGCCATATGGTCCTGCACTGATTATATTGTGTCAGGAATATTTCCCAGACCCACATACAGCATGTGACAACTGGACTATGCTTCAAAGCTTGGTCTCCACAAACATTTTAATAACTTAATTATTAAATGTAAAAATGTAATGGTTTCTTCCAAAGTTCGTAAAAGCAGGCAAACACACAAAACTGTTTCAGAACTGAGTCGGTGTAGGAGGAGATTGATTCGCGTGTTGCTGAAGGGGTTAGAGCATCAATCCCTTTTTAAACGTGTGTGAAAATGAGATGCATTTAGTTATACACACTTGCATTTGAGAAATATAGGCATAGTTTAAAAGATAGTGGGCTAGTGCCAGCTAAAGTTAGCCATCCCTCAATCCGGTTGTTTAGCTTTTGTGATTGTGTGGCGCACACACCCAAAACAGGTGACCAAGTTGGTCTTCATTTTTATTTAATTTCTCAAATGTTCAGTCCCATCGACATGAATGACAGTAAAAAACGAATAATTCAGTTAATAATTTTTTACGTGGACCGTAAAGACTGTAGAGCAGAGCAGCAACCAGTAAGAACTTTTAATACTTCTGGAGCAGTTGGATCGGGGCGGACTTACGCTTGCCCCTCAGATGCAATCTGGAACTGAAAGCTAACGGTAGTCCAGTCGGATGCAGCCCATAAAGAGTTTATTGTGCCCTACCAGTCTTTCCGTGCCAGAGACACTACTACAAAAAAATATTATTATTATTACTAATAATTTGTATTATTATTTCTTATTATTATGTACTAGTTATTTCTTCTTCTTCTTTTCCTTCTTTGAAAAAGGACCCCAGGCCCCCAGCTCTAATTGGGCCCCCCCCCCCCCAGACTTTTGGCTTGCATGACACCCCTGCTCCACTACTGTGTATGTTATTGTGTTCAAGGCAGATAGAAAATCCTCCATAGAAGTGGGCAGGAGCGGAAGGCACAGACGTCACTTTTTAAGAAGTGGTGAATGAGACACTGCTATGAATAGCTGCAGGTCTCAGGCAGGAGCCTTGTGATGACAGGCTTAGCCAGTATATTTACCAGATAGCCTCTAGCTGCAGGCTAGCAACATTTGGTCTGCTCTGTAATCTGCTGCATCACATCTATATATTCAAATTTGTACTTTTTTCTTTCTTTCTTTCCCTTTTGCCCTCTTTTTCTCGCTCTATCCAACACATATGTTCATACTCGCTCTCCATTATCCTCTCTCTATTCTCTTTCCCTGTGTGTGTGTGTGTGTGTGTGTATGTGTGTGTGTGTGTGTGTGTGTGTGCATGCACGTGTGTGTTCGCGCAAGCATGCGTCTCCTTTAAATTGAAATAATTCAATTTATGGACACAGTTGCAGACCTCCCTGGCTAAGACCATTATGCATGAAGCCCCCCTTTTCTAACAAAAGAACGGGGGAATTTACCATTCCGCTCTCCAAACAACACCCACACAAAGCCAATTTCATGCCAGAGAAACACTCGCACAACCACCATATTTAGTTAAAACCCTACCCCAGTGAATTATTCCACCGATGGAAGTAGGTCGACAATTCTTTAATATTCGCCATCTGTGACGGATGGTGCCTTTTGATATCCACTATGACAACGATCAAACATTTTAGTGTTTCTTTAATATCGAATAATAATATGGCACTAATAATCACCCTGGTTATGTACATTCTAATGACCAAGTAGTTCCAATGAGTTTCTCATTCAATGATAGGGGAATGTATTCAATAAGGGTGGGGAAAAAGCAAAAGGTACACTATGTGTGCTTTCTTGCACCCCCAGAACAGCAGAAAGAAAACTATGTACGAAAATGCGTCCAGCTGCGGGGGGGAGGGGTAGATAACGGTTTGAGCCTCTAAGCACTGGGAGGGGATAAGTAGAGAGGAGTGCCGGTCACTTAGCGCTTAGGTTCCATATAAAAGTGTGATCCCAGACATGAGCTGAAAGGCTTGTCGATGACACCCAGGTAAAGGGGAGGAGGGGTGGAGCCTGACCTGAGGTTGACCTGGGCCAGACCTTTACTCTGCTGTCACCCCCTGGGTCTGGTTGACATGGATACCTGCTGGAGGGATTTAGCCAAGAGATAAAGACCTACCCAGGCTTTAGAGCGAGGCAAGAGAGAGAGCCAAGATGACAAATAAGTCAACACGGTGAGGGCCGGGGGGGGGGGGGTTGTGTAACAATGCACCCAGCATCCGACTGATGGCACACTTGCACGGTGCCCCACCATGCACCTACACACACACACATACACACACACACACACACACACACACACACACATACACATACACACCCACACACACACATAACGTGCACATTGGTGAATTTAGAAACAATGCAAAACATACATACAGCCAACCCCACGATAAGATAACATAGAACTGGATTGATCTCATGGAAAGGAGGTTGTTAACATTGCATAAAAGAGTCATCAGTCATGTTTTAGATCAGACATTATATAGTTGTTATAATAATTAACACATAAATGCATGTGCATAGAAACACACACACACACAAGAGTTATACACAGTTAAGGGTGTAACCTGATCGCCCCTCCTTGCTCCAAGCCCGTGAAACTCAAAAGAGATAGGCAGGGCTTGAAGCATGATTGTCAACAGCGATAATACACACACACACACACACACACACACACACACACACACACACACACACACACACACACACACACACACGGGTTCCCCAGGGCAGTCCCAGGTCTTTGTTATACAGCCAGAGTCCCTTTACAGGAAGTGACACCAGAGGGGTCATAGTCCTACAGGAAGTTCCCTCCAGAGAGGTCTGGCTTTTTCAGGAAATGACTAGGACGGATTGTGTAGCCTGAGTGCTGGCGTCCAGGGGCCATATCACCGCTGTCCACATGGGCCCCTGCAACACAGGAAGTAGACCCTCTGTACAACCACTAACTTCCTCTTCCTGTGTGCCTGTCTGCAAGCTTTATCTGGCCTATGTATGGTGAGGCTGACAGGACTACAAATCCCTCACAACCCCAAAAAAACCACTTCCTGTGGCTATCGCTACATGCTGACAAGCAGCAGGAAGTGGAGAGGACTAGACTCCATAAGAAGAATTTGCTAATTCTATAAAGGATAGTCAGTTTACAATGTCTTCTGGTAGCTGGTTCATCGCTAGTTTGGGAAGGGTGTATTTTTGTGGTCCAAGGTAATCTTGTCCCATTGGAAAAATATATATATACTCTATTGGTCTGCTGATATGCCCTTGAACACTCCCATGCCTGCTCATTCTCTGTTCTCAATCTCATTCTCAATCAACTGAAACCCTTTCTCACATTAAGACACATTAAGAAGTCATATCTGAATGTAGTAGAGATGGCAGATTCAAGTCTTTTTTACGATTCAAATCATTTCACTCTGTTCAATGAAAGGATTCATTCAAAAGACTCATTCACCAAGTCGTTTACCAAGTTGTTCAGTGACATTTTCGGTTTCCCAAAACGTCACGAGACTCGTGACCGAGATGCCCTTGTTCAGTTAATGAGTCACTTGTTCATTGAACGATAAATACATTCTTCCTCGACGTTCAGACTTAAAACAGCATTCGATCAGAGTTAGGGCCCTTTTTACACCAAGCGCGACACAAATAAACGACTCCAACTGTCAAACATCTGACGTGATGTGACATTTCGAATTTTCAGACATAATTCCACTAAATTTTTTTGCGTCTGCTATAAAAAGACAAGGGTGGACTGACTGACGAAATACATAAATAGTGACCCAGTTAAAAATGTCTTGGAGATCGTTACAGTGGCCAGGGCAAGTACTGGGCCTTGTGATGCCAATGCAATCTTGTTAATATTAAGAACTATAATCATATCCGAGATTTGTAGAGATACTTTCCCATATGTTTTCTCTATACTTTTTTGCAATTATCAAAACTTTTACCGACTACAGCAGAATGTATGTTAATGGATTGATCCAAAAGGATATTTGCTCATGCTACTGTAGAAACAGTAACCGTCTTTTAAAACGAAGAAAGCCATAGCAGACTTAATGCAGTCAAACGTTTACAAGTGATAGAGATTTAAAATATCGAATCGGCGTTGAACGAATAATTTAATTCACGTTTCATGACTGAAACATCTCTAGAATGTAGGCTACAGTGGGTCCTGCTTATAGTGAATTGTCCTGTTTCTCTGCCAGCCTATTCAATAAGTTTAGCTTGTGGGCACATTACTCTTTCTGAGACTCCTTTTCATGTAAAACCCTGTCAGTCCAAAAACATGGCGAGCTAATGCACTATTATTAGCTTGTGCCACCGCAGGGTTAGCATTCCTATATTATCTAGCTACTGTACTGCAGTTGGGCTGGCGCTGATAGCCCAGCATTAGCAGAGAGAATCACATGTATTATAGTGCTTATCAGTGGCTGGGCCATTCAGATAGCTACAATGTGGAAACACACTCAGGCTAGTTATACTTGTATTATTGAAATAAACTTCCTTGGCAGACGTTTGGTCGATAGGCGCTACACCCAAAACATGGAGAGATGATTATACAGCTAGCATGCTAGCTTGGTGGTAGTGAAATCTATTGTTTCTCTAAATCTGAGTTATTCAAAGAACAGTGAATGCTTCGATAGCTGAAACAATGTAGTGTTACAACATTTTCGTATATTTAAAAGTATTGACTAACAGTAATTATTTGGAAGGAGGCTGCAACATGTTTTGATACATTTAAAAAGTCAAAGTATGGTTTTTATAACATTTGGCAGAAGGCTTTCTCGCTAGAGGGTAGCCTTTGTCCCGTGTCTGCATTGAAAGCTGCCAGAACACCCTTCAGTCTGTCAGCTGACTTTAGGAAAAGAGTGCGGTGCCATTGTACCGCTAAGAGCTCTTAGCTTTTGTTATGGTGCCTGTCCTCTGCTATTTCTTCCCCCTTTCCACAGTCCATCTGACTCTCTCTATGTTGAGGAGGTGTGAAAATGCCATCACAGAGAGGGAGAGAGTTAAGAGCAATTCAAAGTAGAGAAACACAACCGCTGAAATACCTGACCGTATGCAGAGTTTCTGTACTCATTGGTGTACGTAAGGAGTGTATACATGCATGCATACAGTATTGTGTGTGTGTGTGTGTGTAGAAGTGCACCCATTTGAGACAGCCCTCCATCTTCAGGTTATATAAAAGACAACAGCAAGACAAAGACAAAGAAATCAATAGTTGCACAACAAAATGCTCTATATGAAAGGGTCAATGTGTGCCGCTACACTTTCATTACAGGTTGGGCTGTCTCGCGTTTCTGTCTGTCTCCCTCTCTTCCTGCTTCTAGTCTGTCTTTCCTTTTTGCTTGCTTTCTTTATGTGTTCCTCTCTCTCTCTCTCTCTCTCTCTCTCTATATATATATATATATATATATATATATATATATATATATCTTTCTTTCTTTCTTTCTGCTCTC
>JAOEHI010054151.1:0-2500 GCA_025447815.1 Percopsis transmontana | reverse complement strand
GTGTTTGTGTTATTGCTTACATTTTTGGCATTTGATCAAACACCCAGCTCAAGGACACTAGGACAGGATTCGTGGCTGCTGCGAAGATCAAAACTGGTGACATGTCGTTTATTATGGGACACTTGCTCCCACCGCGGTGGCATAACATTTCCGTGCATGCGCCATATTAGCATGCGCCTTTTGTAGCTAGCATCGATATCGCACCGATCTTGGCGACCCCCTCCCCTCTCGACTTCGCGTAACGCCTCTCATCAATGCAAAGCTTCATTACAAAAAGCCTTCAATATGCATGCATATGCGTCTCCTTCAGCTAGAACACAGAAAGAAAGAGAGAGAGAGAGAGAGAGAGAGAGGTTGCAACAGCTAGGAGGGTTTTTTATATGGATCATCCAGAGCCTGTCTCTCTCCTAATGGCGTATATAATTCAGGTGCCCTCCAGGCAAGCTTTCAGGAATTCTTTTGCCCGAGGTAATGGGGAGCAGGAGCCGGGTGTTAGGCCCTTCATTATTCTATTGATGCGGCAGGCTGGAAAAAAGTCATCTCCAACCAGATTAGCGTCAACATCCCCATTAATTATCGATGGATCGTGGCGCTCAGGGTTTAGCTAGGTGCTGGGTGTCGCCCCGCGCGAGTTAACGTTAGCGCGGGTGAGAGTCAGCTAGCAAAGGCTGCGCTCAAATGCAGTTATCCCCCCGCTCCCCAACGCCCCCCCCACACACCCCCACAGTGAATAGACCCGTGAAGCTTTAGAAGTGCTTTGTGTGTAATCAATAAATAACTGGCTCGGATTCTGCGCTCTACACAGCGTTTTATTTTTCCTCTCCTTTCTCCTTTCCCCTCCTCGCCAGGCAAGGGGAGCAGAGCGGGACAAAAGTGAGTTATCCCGCCATTGAAATTTCCCACCCTTGTTTACCTCACCTCATGTATCTTTTATGATTATAGTTTTCCTAGGGGGCGTCGCTTTATAAAGCCGGCCTGCGTTTTCAGAATGACAATAATAACAATTAGGCTTTTCAAAGCCACAGGCGAGAAGAGGCTCTTTCTCCGTGCTAAAGCAGCATAGAATACGTAGGTACAGTAATTGAGTGGCTTTGAAAACATGCAGCATGGCTCTGTGTGTGTGTGTGTGTGGAAGGGTTTGTGTTGTTCTGTGTCTGAATGCGGAGAAAAGGCCCACGGTGCAACTCCCGTTAGCTTTCCTCCTCCAGCGCTCCAGTCCTCTATGATATCAGAGCGTTCCCCCTTAGGTGAGGTTAACTGGCCTTAATAGAGCCTTATCGAGGCCCTACAGGTTGCTGTCAGCAGCCATGATGCCATTGTTATGAAAAGCAGCTAGCTTTGTTAGCGCTGTTTGTGCCCCCCGACTTCACATTTTCCACCCTTCCATTTTTTTCTCTTTTTATTTCCCCGGCTCCGCTCCGACTCGTCCTTTGTAGTGCCGTGTTACTCTTTCCACCTCAGGTAAAATGGCAGAATGCGGCGGGGCGACGCTTCAATAACTATTTTCCCCTCAGGATAATGAAGACTAAATCCCTCTGTCATTTTCAATTCTTGTGCTGGCCGGGATGGGAGAGCGGATAAATGCGACCTTACAAGTCCTTTTGTGCTCCCCGATCTCGCTCGCGTTGCTGTGTTTTTTTTCAAGCGCTCAGAAAGGGAGGGGGGGGGGGGTATGAAAGGCAGGGTTATTTATAAACATATTAAGAATGAATGCACTTCTGAGGTGCTGTTTTCCAGCCATTCTCTCTTCGCCATTGTTGTCTCCCCCCCCCATATGTGCGTACAAAGCCCTCCAGAATTTTCTTTTCCAAATCGTATTTATTCCTTTTGAAACGGTGAACAGCGGCAAATCTAGGAAGTAAACAAATGGCGCGTCTGATCTGCAGCTCTTCCTTTTCCCCCTTGTCATGTGACAGGTGATGGCCTAGACAACAGCGTGGCCTCACCCAGCACGGGTGACGACGACGACCCCGACAAAGAGAAGAAACGCAACAAGAAGAGAGGGATCTTCCCCAAAGTGGCCACCAACATCATGAGGGCGTGGCTCTTCCAGCACTTAACGGTGAGTCCCGCACACACACACACACCACTGACCTCTCAAATAAAGGCACTAACACACACACACACACACGCACGCACACACACACACACACACACAAACACACGTGCACAAGTGCAAGTAATGAACACACAAAGACTCACAAACAACCGCACAGGTGGGTTACACGCCAAACATAAATGTGTGCGACTCACACACACACATCTCCTACTTGCATGCACACCACACACACACACACACACAAACACAGTATTAGACCCCCTCTCTCTCTCTCTTTCTCTCTCTCCCACAATGTCTTGGGGCACGTACAACATGCACATCAAAGATGTAATCTGCTGCCGATCTC
The DNA here is from genome assembly GCA_025447815.1 of Percopsis transmontana. Lineage (NCBI taxonomy): Eukaryota > Metazoa > Chordata > Actinopteri > Percopsiformes > Percopsidae > Percopsis > Percopsis transmontana. Next base: position 95 of record JAOEHI010054151.1, on the reverse strand, counting down.
AAAAGCCAGCCCACACTCTCTGTCTCTCTCTCTCTCTCTCTCTCTCTCTCTCTCTCTCTCTCTCTCTCTCTCTCTCTCTCTATATCAACTCGCCG
>JAOEHI010054150.1:0-14355 GCA_025447815.1 Percopsis transmontana | reverse complement strand
GAGAGAGAGAGAGAGAGAGAGAGATACCTTTAAGGTCTACTATTAAAAAAAATCAGTTAATAGGTCAAAGTGGGGTGTGCTTATGCTCTCGTTCTTTTACTCTCGGGTGGACTTTGTCACCATGGCTCCATGTCAATCAAAAATGTCTCCTCTGACATGTTTCTACATTGACAACTGGGATATTGACTTCCATATGTTCTATACTAGGTATCTCTCTGCGAGATGAATGGTCAGTCCTGTGATTTGATCAAGCTTCTCTTGATATCAGATATAGGTAAATTAAAGCATTTAAATGCTTGCTAGGTGACTATTATCAATTCAATTAATACCATGATTTGACAGGACAGTATATATTTATATGCAACATATTTTAGTCATTATCAGGCTAAATATTCAGGACTCCTGAATTCCTGAAAGCATTCCTCAACATGATATCTTGATTTCAGAATTTATTTTGTCCACTTTAGAATATCCACTCAGGACCGATGAGCAAGACATTGTGCTTTGTTAGATGTAGTAAAAAAATTATCTATAGCAAGACACTGCATGCTCATTAAATAACCATAGCATGTCAAAGGACAAATATCTGAACAATATTCGTCACATTCTCCCATTATCAGTATTCAGATTACGTGATTTAAATATCTAACCCCCCCCCCCACACACACACACACAAACAACCACCCCCACCCTCCAATACACACACTATGGCTGAGGAGACAAGCTAACAGTATTAAAGACAGGGGAGTGATAAAACAGTCACCCCTTTGTCCTTCTAACTCCTTCTGAGATGATAAATTTACTCCTACCATTGGTTTAAAAGAAATTAGGGTGTTACAACAAAGTGTTATCTCATGTGCCTAACTCAATTTAAAAATAATATGAAATAAAATGATTTTAACTGAAGCATCTAAAACCCAACTACATCTGAACCATGTGTCTTCTAATAAATTAAACTAGTAAGACTGAACATGAAGGTTTTAAAACTCCCTTGACTTGACCTCAGGAAACATATTGCACACAAAGGGCTCCAGCTTGTACTTGCCTGTTTGGCCTGTCTCTGAGTAAGATAAGAGTGCTCTAAATATCAATATGTCAGAACATATAAACTGCTGACAGGAGTAAAACAAAGAAATAGACTTTGTAAGATGAACAACTCTTATCTGACAAGCAACCTTTGAGACCATCCACATTGCCCCAAGCTTTGCTGTAACCATTCAGAGGAACTGCATATCTCACCAGATTACTGCCATCTTGATTACTGTTATCAGGACTGTATGCATAATTTGTGACATTTGAGAGTTACTAAGGTTGGGTGAAATAAAGAAAACATCTACCAGAGCAAAATGCAATAACTTACTGTTGCACTAGTATTCAATAGGCAATACAAAGTGATGAAAGTTTCGCTATTAGTACCACAACAATAGATAATCAATGGCACACAGCTCAACTTGGTGGCATTGAGTTGGCTATGCTTGGCCAAACGGTTAACTAGTAGGCTATTTTTTGAAGGTAATCTAATATGACAACTGTAGTATTATTCAATAAGACAGCAATGGAGAAATTGGCTGGAGCTATTACATATTTAATCACAAGCCACCATTTGATCAGACCCTGGCTGGGGTTCTAAGGTCACGTCATTGCTCCAGCTGCCTTCATGATGGAGCACTGAATGCACAACAGCAGGGGAGGTTATCTCAGCTGTAAGAAACAGCAGAGGTCACTCTCTTTCAGACACAGACACACACACCACTTCTAATTCATATACCCACGTATTCTCAACTCCAATGATGGGATTTTGCAATCATACATCTGCTGGGGTCTCTTGTACCATAATACAGATATTTGGACAATCCCCGGTGTTACTGTAGGTTGCTCAGGCCTGTGAGTTGAATAGTGCAAAAATAAAGTATAAAAAGAGGATCCATGCTGAACGTCGGTAACCTATTGTCAATGTGTTGATGATCAATATGAGGGTGAAACAGAACAACTGTTATAATAATGAAAGAACAGGACACACACACACACATACAAACCAAAGAGGCAGACAAACCAATCAACATGCAGTGTTAGTATAGTGTCCGTGTCCATTTATATGATTATCTTTTAGGTTAATGACTGCTGTGCCAAAGATAATCCAGTTTAATGAGACCACAATGGTTTGAAAGTTATTTGTTAAACATGCCAGAATTTAGCCACAGCCAAATAAAGAAAAAAACATGATGTGTTTGACTCCCGAGTGTTACAGTATCAGCCATTGAAACCTGACATTGTGGGAAACCAAACTAGTCCAGGCCACATAAATCTATGACTTGACCTAATTTGAAAGTATTTATTTTAATATTATATATTCTCTTTTCTCTACATTATACTCTCTATTCAAATTCATACCTTATGAAATAGTTATGCAACTATGACATGTAAGCTATTTCCTGAATAAAGTTTGAAGAATTTTTAAATGATTAAAAGAATAGATATTATACGGTTATATCAACAACATGTTTTAGGTGCTTGTGTGGTGTCGGTCCTGAGTAATGTGTTTCAATGCGTGGGTGTACCATTGATCTACTTTGTCTCAAGGCCTGTTTGTAGTCCTAAAGCTACCATTGCCTAAGAGGGTTCACTCACCCTGGCAATATAATGAAAACACATATGCCACAGCCAAAACAAATAACAACTACAGAGAAAGGATAGGGAAAGCTGTTTACCAAGGTTTTGATTTTTCCTTAATTATCACAACTCACTTTAGTACATTACAAAGATTCAATTTTAGGAGAGCTTTCTGTAAACTAAATATAGTTGGTAAGAGTAACCTGGTGCAATTGCGGTTAAAAGCATAGATATAACAATATTATACAGCAGATGTACGGAGCCAAATACCAGAAATCCGCACTGCTGCTCTCTTGTGGTTTGAATTATTAAAACACTTTCAAAGGAACAACTAAGTTGTTCTAACGTATAAATCCCTTATCTTCCTCACCATACAGTTAGATTTAAAGCCATTTTAAATCACACTGTCGCCATTCTATTGAAATCTAGGCCTACTGGTGAACTAAACTACGCAACATAATGCTAATGTACCTCCTCCCTCCTGCCCCTGTCAATGGAACAGCAATGTACCATTTGCCACACGACAGGAATGATAGGGATTACCTTAATTTGCAGCACAGCTTGCCACCTCCTCTTAGTTTCCCCATTTGAATAAAAAGACTATTCTTTAACAATCAAAATGTTCTGTCTATATGTAGACCTACTGTATGAAATGGAAATTATTTTAATACTGAACTGAACGCAAAGACAAATACAAGTCGCATGTTACTATGTAACCGACGTGCATTACAGTAGCCTATTGATGCACAGTATATTAAATCATTATTGTAATTTGAGGTCATTCCATTGGGAGTAGGGCTGGCGCGAGGATATACACCAAACTGCAATTGCATTCTAGGATTATCAGTGTTTTAAGTAGAGTGAAGTTATAGACATTAGGCTATATCATACTTAACTGGTAAGTCTTGTGGTTTGATTTATTTCAAATGTTAACATAGCAGAAAGGGCTTGCTTGGCCAATTTTTCCACAAGCTTTGTGTCACTTGAGAGACGCCGTCGAGACAATCTACGGCCAATCAAAGCAGATTACCATCGTCAACAGGAAACGGTCTAAGCGTCCTTGGAGATCTGACGTTGTTTATATAGAAATATGTGCGCATCTTCTTCCTATTGTGGATGAAAATGTCGTTATTCATTAAATGAAAATCGGTCCGCCTCTAGAGGTTCGTACCATATAACGCAAATCATTTAATATTGGTAATCCATGGACCTTTAGCTTGGTAACGTTAGACAGCTATATGTAGCTGATGCTAAGCCTCCTTCCCTGTTCTCCTGCATCGTCTCATTTAAATGGTCTTTGACAGATGTAATATCTATATTTATCTATACTACAATATTCGCTCTTTGTATTTATAGCAATCATTGGTATGGGTGTAAAGGGTCATTTGTATATAAGGCAGTTTTCTAATCTTGTTTTCTAGTGTTCTTAGTTTAGTAATTTATTAAGCTATTCCTTCTTAAACTGCTGTTTCCACTTGATTCAAGAGTTCGGTTCTGTTGGCCTGATGATCAGACCACTCCATTATTCTCTGAATCTTGATTTTAGTTGGGCGATTAGTTTGGTTAGTTTTTTGTAAATGGACTATTAAAAATGTACTTATATACTGTATATCTGACACGCCTTTTATTATTTCAGTATATTTTGTTTTCTTAGTAACCATGAATGCAACTGCTCTATTTGGAGACCAGCTAATCCTTGAAGAGGATTATGATGAGAACTATATTGCCACTGAACAAGGTAGATAAGGATTATGGACAGTTCCATAAGTAGCAACATGTACCAAGTTATTTACCATGCAGAGAAACAGATGATCCATTATGGTTGGTAAACTGCCATAGTAGTGCAAGGAAAAACACTGCTTTCATACTTTACCCTGCAAAGTTTGTCTGTGTTAGTATTAGTTTTAAAACCTCACACTGATTATTTGTTCTATAATATTCTGAGCAGTATTATATTCAGAACAATTTTTTTTAAATCACGTGAGATCCCCACACATGTGCCTCTTTCTCTCTCTTTCTCTCATTTTGCCATTCTCTTTTCAGAGATCCATGAATACGCCAGAGAAATTGGCATTGATCCCGATAGTGAGACGGAACTCCTGTGGCTGGCCAGGGAGGGCATTGTTGCCCCTCTGCCTCGTGAGTGGAAACCCTGGTAAGGAACTTGGCTTCCTGGTAGCCCAGTTCAACCTAAGCCGGGGGTTCGGCTCGGATTTAGAATTTGAAATTTGAAATTGAAAATCACTGGCCTCGGTGGACTGGAACCACCTGTTTCCAAAATATCATATGTAGGCATCAATACCAAAATTTCATATGTAGGCATATGTAAAGAACATCTTAGCTTCTAGATATATTTATATATTTCCTGACAGGTGATTGCCAGGCTGTATTTAATAAAGCTGTTTGTACTGGCGGGGAGTCGTGGTGTCTTAGCGGTCTAGCCTTGTCACCTCACAGTACCAGCGTTGTGGGTTAAGTGGTTTGTATTATGCAGGTTTGCTAGTAGAATGTTTTATTTGTTATTAAATATTAACTGCAACTGTAAAAATCTTATTAACTAGAGAAAGGTGGAAGAGACACTTAAACAAGTAGCTTGTTTTGTTTTTCTATTAGTGTGTGTGCGTGTTTAAGACCACCAAGTTCGGCATTTAGTGTCTAAATAAGGATACTTGCCATGTCTCCATCTATCCATCCATCCATCTATTCACCTGTCCATTCACTGTTCCTCTATCCTCCCATTTTCTCATCCATCTATTCACCCGTCCGTCCATCCACCCATCGACTTTGCCTGTTCTTCTCTGGGCCTTCTTAAGGTGCTGAAGTGACCCCCTCCTCTCCCCCCTCCTCCTTCCCTCACAGCCAGGATGTGACGGGGGACGTCTACTACTTCAACTTCGCCACCGGCCAGTCGACCTGGAACCACCCCTGTGACGAGCACTACCGCTGCCTGGTGACCCAGGAGCGGGAGCGTGCCCAGACCACAGCTGCCGCAGGCGGCAAGAAGGACAAGGATAAGAAAAAGAAGAAAGAGAAGAAGGAAAAGAAGGAGAAAAAGAAGAAGGAGCCTATCAAGGCTCCGGGAGTGAGTAGTTTATGGTGTGAGACTGGAAAAAGAATTTGAGCTTTGTCATTGCAATTATTCAGGTTTGGACTATGCCCATAGAGGCTATTTGGCTGTGGCCTATTTCTAATAGTGCCGTGTTACTAAACGGCCTTTGGCAGTAACTGCCACTTTTGGAGATTATGTTAGTTGTTTACTGATTTAAAAAAAACAACAACAACATACTAGATCTTACACAGTATTACTTTCTACCGCTTTTTACCTACAGTAGGCATTCCAGCCACCTCTCTCTCTTTCTCTTTCTGGAAATGTCTCGTCCCCACTTCCTACTTAGGCAACGTCCCACCAATCCCATATTGATAATCCACTGCCCCTCCCCCCCTCCCGCGAAACTTTTTCTCCTCAGATGTTAACTTCAACCTTGGGGTCCCTGCCATCCCCACTGGGTAACCTGGCTCCTCTGAGGGGTCTGGATGGCCCTGGTCCCGGTCCCCTGCCTGGATCTGCACTTCCTCTGAGGGGGTCTCTTGGCAGCTCCGGGGGGCTGGAGCCCCTCAAAACATCCCTGGGGGTAAGATCGTAGACTGTGATTGTATTAGAGAGCCTGTTTAGTGTGTAACTAGGTAATTTATTAGCTCCCAAATTACCATATTACTAGATTACCGCTGTTGTGGGTGACTGTAGATGATAAAGAGAAATACAGAATAACAGAGCCTCCTAAACCTCTGTGATAAACCTACTACATACCGTATATCCCGTTTCTCCCCATCAGGTTCCACGAAGCAGCGGAGGCTCTAGTGTTCGACAGGAGGAGAGAGTGTCTCTCTCTCTGCCCGGCTTAGATGACGACGATGAGGACAAAATCTCAGGGAGCGAGGTATGCTATACCCTTACAATGAGTAACCACTAGATACCGTTACTTACTGCTTAGAAGTCAGCCTATGAGGTGTTCATGAGCTTTACCCTGTCGCTTTTTAGCTGAGTCCTCGGGGTTCAGACAGACTATTGAACAACCTCCACCTTGACCTGGACTCTCTCGGAGGAGGCCTACAGTATGAGGTAGATTAGTAAACATGAATGTTATGGCACGTCTATAGCCACAGATGGCTATATAACCCACCAGATAAAGATCCACGTTCCAGATTGGATTGGACACCACCAAGATTGTTCCTGACAGCAAAAATGTTTTCAACAGTAGATGAGTGATTCTGCAGGAGATTAGCATAAAGTAAATTGCCCCTCAGACAATGTTCTTGTGTCACTGAGTGAGACTATGTCGGCTTGCTTCTATGTGTGTGTGTATCTGTGTCTGTCTGTCTGTGTGTGTGTGTGTGTGTGTGTGTGTGTGTCCCAGGACAGTGAGGCCAGTGAGGGGGCTCCTCCCGAAGAGAGGACAGAGCCTGAGCTCCAGGACCTGGCCTTATCTGGAGACCACAGCCCTGAGCCTCCGTCACAGCAGGTACAAGCAAATACATGGGCTGGATTAGCGATTAGGCCTCCTTAAACCCTAGCCCTAAGAACATTAAATGGGGGGCGGGGGTGCATATGTACACACAGTCATCCTGTTTCTCGTGTTGTCTCCACTGTGGTGAGGGATGTCATTCATGCTTTTACCATTTCTCCACTGTAACATTCACAGTAACATTTTCAGTATATTAGAAGAGCTACCCCCTTGTGGTCGATTATTTTAGCCAGCAAGCTGATACCTGACTGACTGAGAATGTGTTCATGACAATTGGGGTTCCTTTTATCGGTCATGAGTTGAATGAAATTCAGGGACATCGAGCGTATTCGAATACCAACATTATTCGCAAACATATAAAGTCGTAGGGCTCTAGTTTCCAGACAGTGCAAGGCGCACTAATGCAGACGTACTGACAATTTAGTCAGGTTTAGTTGGGCGTAACTTCCCAGCTCGCCATGAAACCGCTGGCGTCGAAATAGGCGTGGGGGTGGAAAATAACATGGTGACGGGGATTTCAATATTTCTATTAACCTCAATCAACCTGAAAGGACGAACTGATTCCCTAGGCTAATTGATCTGTGATCACAACTATTTAAGGTCTCCTGCTGTGTTCATAGAGCAGGAAAGAGAGAAAGACGCTGGTGAGGACGAAGACATGTTAAACGGTAGCTTGTCAAATAATCACGTTTGCATGTTGTCTCTTATCACATTGGAATTGGTGTTAATGTCTTTCACAATGTTTAAAAGAACTATGGAATAGGTAATTGTCCGTAGGCCTAGACAGCTATTAAAGGGAATGAGAGGAGTTGATTTGATTGGCTGTAACTGAAGACAGCCCCCACCACTCTTACTGATAATTCATTCATTCTAATCCAGCCCTTTTACAACTGCGACGCCGTTGTGCCTGATTACTGCCACCGCCACGTGTCCCGAAATTAGCAAAAAATTGGCCACACCTTAGATCGACTTGCGCCTTCGCTGGCCTGGGAAACTAGGGCCCGTAATGTCTTTTTTCTTTCCATTTTCATACCAAGAAAAGCACATCACCCAAATATCTCAAGATTTTGTTCTGAAGAAACAATTTCAAAATTGCTTTAGTCAGTGTTTCTTTTTTGGGCTTTTGTTTTATTTTCTGTTAGAGCAAGCCGTCAGTATATTATTTAAGATGACAAACATTATATTGTTTCCTCAATTAGTTGAGTTAGGTCCTGGGGATGTGCAGTAGTGATCTATTTAAATTTCTTTCTTTTAATCATTGGTGCATTTTTGTATTTATTTAGGATTCCATGCTTTCTTTTCCTTGTCTCACATACAAATATTCTAACCGCATGTTGTTGCTGCTCTTGTCCAATCCTGTTTCCACCTGTCACTTTCCCACCGTGACCTGGGATGTGATTGCGTAGCTGTTGTGCTGCTGGGATCTGTCCTACGGCCACGGCTGCCAATGTGTCTTCCTGTTTGTCCTGCTGTCTGCCTACTGTCACTGTTACTGCTTTGCCGTCTGAATCAAAACAAAAGTGGCACATTGAAACCGTGACTACCCCACCGGACATTTTTCAAAACTATAGCAGCCAAACTCTCCCAACAATAGAATTAGAATTAGACTTAAAATCAGTTTACCATTTTCATTAAAGGACCACTGTGTAGAATTGCGCCTATCTGTTTCCGGAGTGAAAAGCCATGACATAAGAAAGCATGCCCTGAAGCCTCTTGGATACATTGCTACATTATTTAATAAAGCCATGTAACATGCATGTGTGTTAGGGATGGATGGAGAGAGGATTTGTGTATTTGAGTACTTGATGTGATCGTGCACAGGTATGCTAGTGTGTGCATGTGTTTTATGTTTTTCTATTTGCTGTCTAACATAACCGATGGTCGTATTGGTCTGGCATGCATCACATGCACCCCCGCAAGCCCCCCACCCACCCACCCACCCACATACCCCCATCTCTCAGGGGGTCACTGTCTTGTGTGTGGCTCCTCTTCCTCACCCAACCTCCCTCTCTCCTTCTCTCCCTTGTGTTTCTGCACGCCGCCACCCTCTCTTGTCTCTCTGTGGGACCGGCGGGTGTGTCCTCACGGCCCTTCTCTCCCCCCCCCCCCCGTCAAGGACTCCCTCCAGGGACGACGCCTACGTCTGTCCCCCCGGGCAGGCAGCGGAGACTGTAGCAGTCGGGAGGGGCCGGGGCCCCTCCCCCCCTCACCCCAGGGGCCTGGGGAGGCGGTGGGGGACCAGGAGATGGAGGAAAGGGGCGAGACAGAGGGGATGGAGGCGGACAATGAGGAGGAGGAGGCTGCTTCGGGAGGGGACAGCCTAGACAAGGGAGGAGGGGAGGAGAAGGAACATTATCAGATAGAAGGGAGTGAATGTGAGGAGGTGGAGGAGGAGGTTGCGTGGGAAGGAGGAGGAGAGAACAGTGCAGGCAGGGAGGACGAGGGGGAGGCTGTAGAGAGCTATGAAAGAAGGAATGGAGAAGAGGAGGAAGAGGAGAAACGAGGGTTGGCCGGCGAGGAGACTGAAGAGGAGGAGGAGTGGAACAAGAAGGATGGGGAAGAAAGTGGAGGTGAGGAGGACGAGGGAGATGAAAAAGGGGAGGCGAGTGCAGGGCTTTCAGATAGCGAGGCAGAGCAGGTGGGGGAGGAAAGTGGCATGGGAGGGGTGGATGAGGAAGATGAGGAAGAGGAGGAGGAGAACCAGGCACAAGGGGGAGCAGAGGAGGGAGGGCAGGGCAGCGAGGTTGTTGTAGAGAGGTTTACGGGTAACAGGGCAGATGCAGAGGAGCAGGAGGAGGAGGAGCAGGAGAAGGAGACTCTCCAAGTGGAGGAGAAAGTTGAGGAGGGGGAGGAGGAAGAGAAGGAGACTCTCGGGGAGGAGGAAGTGGAGGAGCAAATTGAGGAGGGGGTGGAGGAAAGGGAGGAGGAAGAAAGTGAGATAGTGGTGGAGAGATGTTTTGACAAGAAGGAAACCATAGGAGAAGGTCCTCCTGGGGAGACAGGAGAGAGAAAGGAGGTAGAGGGAGGAGATACAGAGGGAACGGATGAGGGAGGGAAGAGTGAGGAGGAGGAGGAGGAGGAGGAGGAGGAGGAGCGGTGTGTAGGTAGTGAGGGAGGCGTCCAGGACGAGCAGCAGGTCATCGAGGAGGTTTTGGAGAGAGGCTCTCTCAGCCACCTGACAGAGGAGGGAGAGGAGCGAGAGGAAGGGGAGACGGAGGGAGAGGAAGTGGACGGAGGGATGGCGGACGACAAGCCGGACGGTCCCATTTGGATATCCCAAACGGCGTCTCAGAGCGACAGGGAAGTCGTCGAGAGGTTTGGGACGGAGAGGGTGCCGAGTGAGCCTCATGTATCTGTAGAAAGGACACAAGTGGCTGGCAAGACGAAGATCGTACCCCAAAAATGCCCTCTTTCGCAGGAGGTAGGGTTGGTGTACTGTGGCTGTGTGCCCCTCGCCTTTCATAGCACGCCTCCCACCCAGCCTTTGCACCATGCACGGCAGGCCCATGCCGCTCCAGACTCCACTGCCTTAGGGGCTGGCCTCATCCACCTTCATCCCTGGGATGCCATGACAACACCTTGCAGTGTCAATCATATCACCAAAGCAAACATTTGGCCAATTAGCGGTTAGCCTACCCAAGCCCCTGAGGACTGGATTGGAGAGTTCTGGTTCCTCTTGGTGGCTGTGTCCCTCCCTCCACTGTGTTGCAGGTCTTTGCCTGTCAGAATGCCTTTAGAACTTAGGCCTAGAGCTGTTTGACCAGGCAGAGGGCCACTTCCTCCTCTGGCCACCCCCCTCTACCATGTCCTCCATTCTCATTCTGCTTTGTGCTCACATTGCTTGCTGACTGCTCTGCCTGCTAGCCAAGTGTGTGTTTGCCTTCATACTTTGAATTTGTCATTACATTTTTCTTAATGTCTGTCTCGTAAGGGTAGCATGCTTATGTGTTGTCCAACTCGTCCATGTGTATTTGTGAATGTGTGTGCGATTTGGGTATGTATTAAAACGCTTGTTGGCAGCGATGTGTGTGTGTGTGTGTGTTTTGCCGAATTGTGTCTGCCACTTGTTACTGAATGTATGTGTGTGTGTGTGTGTGTGTGTGTGTGTTTTGTAGGGGTCTGAAGCCATTGAGCCCATAGAGGATGCTTCCTCCCTCATAAACGATGTAAAGGTACATTCACAGCCACTAACTTTGACTGATGGCACTGTCTGAGAGTCTACTCATCTGTTTGTTTATTCCGCTCTCTCTCATCTCCCTGGTTAAAACCTGGTTAAAACCCGGATACACTGTGGCTGTGTGGCTGTCTTTGCAGTCCGATGGTCTCTCCAAGCTGTCTGAGAAGCTCCTGGATTTAAAGGACCTTTCTGCTTCCGTCAGTCTGCTGGAGGATGACATTGAGGAGGAGGAAGTGGAAGAGGGGGAGCAAAAGGAGAGGAGAGGGGCCGCTGAGAGGTTTGTATTTTCAGTTATTTGTTCAATAATGACAACATGAACATTCGACAGTATATTTATGTTGTTTCGTTACGACTGTGTGGGCGTGGGTCCCTGACTCCCTGTCACTTTTGTTGCACCTGACATACAACTGGTTCTTCAGCAGCAAATTTACAATATTGATCTGCTATCTCCATACTAATCTACCAAATAAAGGGGTACAGGGGCGTAAATTAATTAACGTTAATTCTAATGCAATATCATTTATGTATGTGTTTATGGGTGTATATATACCTTTACAATTACAATTAGGTAATTTAGCAGACGCTTTTATCCAAAGCGACTTACTATCACATGATGCTATTACATGGAGCAGATAGGGGTTAGGCATCTTGCCCAAGGATGCTTACAGGTAGGCCAACTCTGCTAGGCCTACCTGTTGTTATGAGATAATCCACCTTATTCGCTTCATCTGTGAGTGTACATCATTCATTGGCTCGTCTGTGTACATAGTAGCAATGACATCTCTCTCCAGAGTGGACAGGCTGGTCCTCCATGGCTCCAGCTCGTCTCTCTCCCTCTCCAGCCCCTCCCGCTCAGAGAAAGACGTGGGGATGCGCCCGAAAGCCGAGGGCCTCAGTGCCTCACTGGGCCTCCGCAGGCCCGAGACCTCCAGGGGCAGGCGGGTCCGCAGCCGCAACGCCCAGGCCAAGGAGCCTGAATCCCCCACCACAGACACAAAGAGCCCCCCGGGAGAAGAGCAAGGCTGGGGGAGACATGGGGAGGAGGAGGAGGGGGAAGAGGAGAGGAAGGAGGGGCAAGAAAGGGAGAAAGAAACGGAGAGGAGGCTGAAGGAGAGGGAGAGGGAGGAGGAGCAGGAGAGGGAGAGGGAGAGGAGGTGGGGGGAGGAGGAGAGGAGGCAGGAGGAGCTAGAGATTGAGAGAAGGAAGGTGGAGAAGGATGCAGGTCGCATGACGGCAGAGAAGGAGAAAAGGATGCGCCGCCTCCAGGAGGAGCTCATGAGAGAGGAGGAGGAGCAAGAGAGGAAGATGAAGGAGGAGAGTGAGGAGCGAGTCAGGTAGGCTATTAGAAAACACTGCGGTTCTCAAACTGTGGGCTGGGACTCACAGAGGGGTCGTAAGATGCTTTTACAAACAATTGTCTTTTAGATGTTTAAACTTTATTATTTAAAATAAAAAGTATTTCTCAGTGTGTTGTGCTATGTTTTCAAGTATAGCTATTAAAAGGACACATACATTACTTGTGAGTGGGGTAGTACAGGAACATGGCCTTTGCACCAGCATGTAGATGTGCTGTGGGTCTCTACAATTACAATCAGCTCATTTAGCAGACGCTTTTATCCAAAGCGACTTACAATTACATGGTGCTATTACAAGGAGCAGGTAGGGGCAACTTGCTCAAGGATGCTTACAGGTAGGCCAACTCTGGCGCACAAACCCATGACCTTCCGGCTGGGAGTCCAACACCTAGACCACTAGACTATCCTGCCCCCTGGTCTCTAGAGAACAGTTAGTGGGATTCAGTGTTTATGCTTGCAGTGTAACACTCATTATATATAAATAGTGTTGTTGGTATTAGTGGGAACAATGACAATGTATACATGTTTTATTTTGTAAGTGAAATGTTGACAACCTCCTGTGTGTGCGTTTCCTCTAGGGCTCTGCGTGAACATTACCAGTCTAAGAGCAGAGAAGAGGAGGCCAGGATGAATGAGGAGTCTGCCAGGAGGGACAAGGAGCTCAGAGAGGCTTCCCAGAGAGAGAGGGAGAAACAGCTACACACACTAAGGTACCACACACACTCTGGCTATACAGATGCATCTAAAAAAATGTAAATGTCGTGGAAAAGTGAAACTTTTATGTATTCTAGATTCATTACACATAAAGTGAAAAATTTCAACCTTTTTTTTGTTTTAATCTTGATGATTACGGTTTACAGCTCATTGAAATGGAAAAAACAGTATCATAAAATATTAGAATAAAGAATGAAAGAAGAAAGACCTGAGAAGAGCTCTGATCAGCTAATTAAGGTAATTAAGTTAAGAAGAGAAAAAGAACTGGACTGTTGCTCAGTGGTCCAAAATAAAAAAGTACATTTTGCATTTAAATTTGGAAATCAAGGTCTCAGAGTCTGGAGGAAGAGTGGAGAGGCACAGAATCCAAGTTGCTTGAAGTCCAGTGTAAAGTTTGCACAGTCAGTGAATATTTGGGGTGCCATGCCATGTTTTATCAAGTCCAGAGTCAATGCAGTCATCTACCAGGACATTTTAGAGCACTTCATGCTTCCATCTGCTGACAACCTTTATGCAGATGCTGATTTCTTCTCCCAGCATCTGCCCACAGTGCCAAAACTACTAGTAACTGGTTTGCTGACCATGGTATTACTGTGCTTGATTGGCCTGACCTGAAGGTCAACATTTCTGTATTATAGATTCTTTATTCTAATATTTTGACATACTGGATTTTTTATTTCCATGAGATGTAAGCCATAATCAAGATTAAAAATATTTGAAATATTTCACTTTATCTGTAATGAATCTCGAATATATGAAAGTTTTGGAATTAAATTATGTGAAAAAAAGACCTTTTCCACGGTATACATTTTTTTTTTTTGATGCACCCGTACTACGGGATGACCACAGCTTGAGGTCACATCATGTCAGTCAATCATGCACTGGCCACAACCAGGGAAACCATTTGTGTGTGTGTGTGTGTGTGTGTGTGTGTGTGTGTGTGTGTGTGTGTGTGTGTGTGTGTGTGTGTGTGTGT
>JAOEHI010054149.1:17065-43478 GCA_025447815.1 Percopsis transmontana | reverse complement strand
CCCCCCCCCCCCCCCCCCCCCCCCCCCCCCCCCCCCCCCCCCCCCCCCCCCCCCCCCCCCCCCCCCCCCCCGCAAGGCCACTGTCCAAATTAAGCCAGCGGGAGCCCGCCCATTACCATGCCACAACACGCACAATCAGACCCACAGAGGGGAGAAGGAGAAGTGACACCGCTCTGCGTTTGAGGGCAGAATGACTCGATTGCCGATGTTTTTATAGACAGGAAAACATTACCCGGTGACCATGGTGGTCTGCAGCGACAGTGTAAGAACTTAGAAGTGTTTGTATTTTGTGTTTAGATGTGGCTAGCCTCTGTTGTTAGCATTGTGTGACTGTGCCGTTGTCTGTTCTGCTCAGCAGGAAGATGAGAGGAAAAGAAAGAAGGTCGTCCACATCGCACAGGAGATCATGAGCTCTGAGAAAGTGTGAGTAACTCCCCATCACCTCCCTCACATGCACGCTGTTGTATTTGGGGGTGTTTATTGAGCTAATTCTACTCTCTCTCAACAGATTTGTGGATGTCCTGAAGCTTCTGCACATAGTAAGTCTCTTGTGTCTGGTTTAGTGAAACCCATTTGTCACTAAGTACTGCGCCTCTGGAGATGGTGTTTGACTAGTGGTTGGTGCTAAGCTAAGAGGCTTAGTTTATGTTTTCACCTTGGCTTGGCTTTTAGCAGGATATCTCCAAAAGTGATCTACAGATTCTCAAGAAAATGGTTGGAAGGTCGGCAATAGGCTCAGAACAAAGATTTTGGTGGTGATCCAGGAATTTGTTTTGAAGGATTCTTCATCATTTGGAGAGACATTTAGAGATGTATGTATCTCATCACCTGGTAAAAGGGTTTCAGTGTAACCTTGGATACAAGATAGCAATGTGTAAAAAGATTACATTATTATATTCTGGTGCTGATGTGGTTGTTTATTGTTCAGCCTTGGTGGAGGTATGTGCTTGGCTCAACCGAGTGCCCTCTACTTTTCTCCAACATTGTCCTCGCTGACAGATCGGATGTTGTGAAGTGTGATCAGAGTGCTGTTCCAGGGTCGCAGATGACTCAATGAACGGTCGGCCTGTAACTCCTCCACTGCGGTGCCTGTAGGGAGTCGATGAATAACAGCTTTAAAATCTGCGCTCGTCCCTGGGGCCTGGCCTGAGCGGGTAACCCATGGTTACAGCTATGGCCTTTTGATCAGTCTCTTTGCTCTGGATACTGTCAGAGAGAGGGAGAGAGAGAACTGTATTTCTAAGTAATAAGAAGAGACAAGGACATTATCCCGGCTCCTAGCATTCAGCATTAGTTTGTTCTAGGGAAGCAAGATGGGAACTTAACTGCCAACAGGGGCTTTTAATCACTATTACTATATTTTCTGTTATTTCCACAGTGCTACATAATACTATATTTAATTTCCGTTCCATGCAAGTCTTTGATTATATACAGTGCGCGAGGCCTCATTGGTTAAAGCCACCAGCTCAGGTAAGAGAGTACAGCCTGCCTCGCTCTTTAGGGGTCAAGCCGACACCTGTCCTGCCTCTCTCAGGCGTGGGTTTAGCCAACCGGGCTGCCGGATTACGTGGACATGCCGCCCGGGGGATGACAGCGCAGGGAGAGGCAGGAAGCGCCTTCCTAGACGGGGGTCAGATCGCATTCTTCGCTCGCTCTGCGTGGCTGGCCCTGGGCTCTGAGCAGCTGCTTCCTCAGGCCAGAGGGACAGACCCCCATACATATGCATGCCTTAGATAATCCTGGCGGAGCGGGCCACGGACATACTCCTTTTGTGTGTCTGATTCGTCACTCTCACATACTTGGTGAAGCTAGTATACTCATCTTGTGGACTACAGTAAGTTCTCTACAGTAAGTAAGTATTTTGCCGTTTAGCACTGGTTAAACCAGTCTCTACTTAAACCAGTCTCTGATGTTTTTTATTATCTGGTATGTAGGAGCAACAGTGAGGATATGGCAGAGGATTGTTTAGGGTCACCTACCACTTACTTACTGTAGGTGTCGCCAAAGTGAGCTCAACTGAAAAGTGACTGGAAAGTGAGTGCAGCTTTCATTTAGTTAGCTTAGTTTAATTAGATTTTCCGTAGGACCGGAGATGGAAAATGGAGAGCGCATGCCTTGTTCTCTCTGTCACTCAAATCAGGTTTGAATTCAGAGCCCTTAATCACAATGACGGTCTCAAAAAAAGGCTTCACAAGCCCATGTTATATTCAGGAAAAAATTCCCCCCCTCTTTCCCGGACTTAAACCTTTAACTGGACCTAAAGTGTATATATATTTATACAGAATGGGCGGTGGCCATTTCACATTTAATGGATGTTTTGCTATCTGGGCGGTGTGTGTGTGTGTGTGTAGGATGTTGTGTGTGTCTCTCCACTTCCTTCCAGGTGGATGTGTGTTGGCACGGCGATCCACGTGGGAGAGCTGAGTCAGCTCTGTGCACGTGTGTGTGAGTGTGTGTGTGTGTGAAGTTAGCTGTAGAGGTGAGAGACGTGTTTATGAAGTGACAGCCAGGTGTTTCGCGGTGAATGCAGTGTTTTCCGTCCACCCCTCCGTCATTGGTCCAGAGCTGACCCTCCCGTGTCTCTGCGGCAGGACTTCCGCGATGCGGTTGCCAAGGCGACGCGTCAGAACGGCAAGCCGGTGGTGGAGGAGCGCGTCCTGAGCCAGATTCTCTACTACCTGCCTCAGCTGTACCAGCTGAACAGAGACCTGCTGAGGGAGCTGGAGGAGAGAGTAGCCCACTGGTACACACACGCACGCACGCACACACACGCACGCACAGAGACACACCCATGCGCGCACGCACATTGTATTGCGTTGTACTGACGCATGTTTCTATTATTTCGGCCACCTCATTTCAATCAGTGAGGCAAGGCTAAGTAGCACAAACACATTTGTGTTTAACTCAATACAGTTTAACAGCACCACAAACTACATCCTCCAAAATGATCATACAGTTGAATCCCACCTCTCTTGAAGGGTTTCAACATGAACTGAACATTAGAACAATCATGAAGGGAGATGTATTGCAGGGCTGTTGTATTAGACTGCATTAGATTCGCTAGGTGTGCCGGATGAAGTGGCACACTTTAGGTGTGTGTTTACCTGGTAGCCCGGACTGTGTTTACATCCCCTCTCTCTCCCCCGTAGGAATGAACACCAGAGGCTGTCGGACATCTTTGTTCAGAAGGGGCCGTACCTGAAGATGTACTCTACGTACATCCGCCAGTTTGACAACAACGTGGCACTGTTGGACGAGCAGTGCCGGAAGAACCCCGGCTTTGCCGCCGTCGTACGAGAGTTCGAGGTACAGTTGAGAAACTTTTTGAGGTGGTGGTGTGTGGTTTTTGGCCACAAGGGGGTAGAGATTAGAGAAAATTGGTAAATGCATAAACATGGCAATGGCTGAATGTTTGTGTAAGGAGACTATTATTATTCGTATTATTTTTATTATTCGAGTTTCAGAATGACAACTCTTTTTTTTTTGTTCATTTGTTTTCTGTCTCAGATGAGTCCAAGATGTGCCAGCCTGGCGCTGAAACACTACCTGCTGAAACCAGTCCAGAGAATCCCTCAATACCAGCTGCTGCTTACTGGTAAACACACTGGCAGTGGGTGGTGGGATCTGCTAGCTAGCTAATAGCTTAGCCTAGGTAGCTAGCGCAACAGTTTGTTCAGTGGTGAGCTAACACTAGCCCTCTCTCACTACCGCCCACACTCTTTCTTTCATCCTCCTACCAGCCTCTGTGTGTTACAGGTCAAGAGTTTGTTAAATCACGCCACTGTGTTCTTGGCAGTGCTTGAGTGCTAGCTCAGCTTAAGTGTGGTCTCTCCGTTTTGGCCTTGCTTGTGAGTGTGGTTGGTAACTTAGTGACACCTAGTGGACAGCCATAGAACCACAGGAAGTATCATAATTTACCTCTTGCACATTTTTTAAAGCTTTAAACAACAACATAATTTTTTCCCTTCTTTTTTTAGGCGATTCATTTAAATTCTAGCTCATTTATCCCCATAGTTTAGATTATTTGTAAAAAGTAATTGTGAAGAAAATGCTTAATTTCAGGTGTGAATGCAGCTTTTAACTATCTGCCTTTTTTTTCAGATTATCTGAAGAACCTGCCTGAGGACTCTGAGGACTATAAAGACACTCAAGGTGACCGCATAGGGTTAAGCACACACTAGACATGGACAGAATTCACTGTGACATATTCCAAATATGACAATATTGATAGACTCTGCAGTGTGTATTTAAACATTGACCAGTTAGTCTGACGTTGTGCCCCTGCTCTCCACAGCGGCCCTGGGCATAGTGAAGGAAGTCGCCAACCACGCCAATGACATCATGAAACAAGGGGTTAGGAAACTGACAAACATACGATAAAAACACTCAGTCTGAATATAAGATAAAAACAATCAGTCTGAATTCCCCCTTCCGCTGTCCATTACATTCCCAATGTCGTGTTTTTCAGGATAACTTTCAGAAGTTGATGCACATTCAGTACAGCCTGAACGGCCACCATGAGATTGTCCAGCCTGGCAGGGTAAGATGACGTTGGACTGGTGCACCAGTTCATAGCCAGACCCAGAATCAGATTTATTTAAATGACCTTTGCACATACAAGGATTTTGACGTAGTAAGTCTGGCGTGTTTGTGATTAAATGTACACTCACTTCATTGTGGCCCTAGCTCGCCGTTTATATTCATGTTTTAAACCCAACTGTGCATGAAAGTGTAAAGTGTAAAGAGGAGTGGCAGCCATTCCTCGCAACCACTAGGTCAACTCCAGACAAAGAGTGTACCTTTAACAGAGAGACAAGGAGCAACAAAACATTACACACCAAGTATTGAGATAAAAAAGTTTTATGAGGCTTTGTACAAGCAGCAGCGATAGAAGAAGCATAAATCACATTGACCTAAAGTGCTAGATACTGTCTGTCACTGTAGAGACAGCCCCCAAACCCTGTGTCTTGTCCCTTCCTTCTTTTCTCTCAGGTGTTCTTGAAGGAAGGCACGTTGATGAAGCTGTCCAGGAAAGTCATGCAGCCGCGGATGTTCTTCCTTGTAAGTGATAAATACCAGTAAAGTAATCCTTGGAAACCTGTCATGTGATGTGTGAACATGGGGCTGAATCTGCCTTTCACTATTATCCTTCCTTTCTTTCTGCTAAGGAAGGGGTGTTCCTACGGGATTTCTTGTGGGGAAGCTTGTGTCCACTGTCCACGTAGTTTTAATGCAGTTTGTTCATGTGTTGTCTCTGCAGTTCAACGACGCCCTCATGTACACGACCCCTGTGCAGTCCGGCCAGTACAAACTCAACAGTGTGCTCTCTCTGGCTGGGATGAAGGTGAGAAGGACTATGAACATGCCACACTATATAGTGATCAACTGCAATATTAACCCTATGGTTAATATTCATCTTGTGTGTTTTTCAGGTGAGTAAGCCCAGCCAGGAGGCGTACCAGAACGAGCTGAACATTGAAAGCGTGGAGCGCTCTTTTATTTTGTCTGCCAGGTCAGAAGTTACTCGTACACCTTTTATGGTTGGTTGATATCTGTTTAGATTCCCTCCTATTGGTTACTGAGGGTTAGTGTGTGTGTGTGTGTGTGTGTGTGTGTGCGTGTGTGCGTGCGTGCTTGCAGCTCGGCTACAGAGAGAGATGAATGGCTGGAGGCCATCGCCAAGGCCATAGATGACTACACAAAGAAGAAGATTACATTCATTTCCAGCCGCAGTCAGGAAGAGGTAATACTTGTGAGTGTTCTGTTTTGGTCACGCACGGTCTCGTCTCTTAGGGGGTTATACTGTATGTTGGCCCCTACGGAAGCATTCAGCCTCTCTCTCTGCCTGTTTAGACCGATGGTCTCGGGGACAGCGGGGCCCCGCTGGGTTCTAAGGCGCCCATCTGGATCCCTGACCTGCGGGCCACCATGTGCATGATCTGCACCTGCGAGTTCACCCTGACCTGGAGGAGACATCACTGCCGAGCCTGTGGCAAGGTGCCTGTCGCTCGTACCACTGCTAATGCTATACAGTGGCTTATGTTTTAGTAACGGGCTGTTGTAAGAAGTCCTTCATATCTTTTTTGGGGTCACAATTCAATGAGTTTAAGACTCACTACTGCTCTACATCTACAAGTCTGTGTCACAATTACATTTGTGTTTGTGTTACAGGTGGTGTGTCAGGCGTGTTCATCAAATAAGTACTACCTGGAGTACCTGAAGAACCAGCCAGCCCGTGTTTGTGACCACTGCTTTGCCAAGCTACAAGAAAACAGTGAGTGGCTCGTGACTCTAGTTCTTACATTAACTCCTATTTTTGTGATGTTAGTCACTCGAGGGCTCTGAACTGTTTCCTGTGTTGCAGCAAGCGTTTGTGTTTCTATATGTGTATTTTCTGTAGGTGACCGGTGTGCCTCCTCATCACTGTCTCCAATTGGAAAATCGGGAGCCTTTTCATTTTCACGGAAACAGAAGAAGATTCCTGCTGCGCTGAAAGAGGTACGGAACACGGAACAAGCACTAGTGCAGTTTTAACATAGCTAGCAGTAGGAGCTCTGCTAGCTATACGTATGAGGTGCTACTTTAATTTTCTCCAAGAAAACGTGCTGAGATTGTTTTACCTGTTTGTTATTCCTCATTAGGTGTCAGCGAACACTGAGAACTCCTCCATGAGCGGTTACTTAAACAGGTCAAAGGGCAACAAGAAACAGTGGAAGAGGTTGTGGTTTGTCATCAAGAATAAAGTCCTGTACACCTACGCTGCCAGTGAGGTACACAGCTCCATAGTGACACGTTCAGCCAGGGTTTACTTTCTCTCAGTACACCTGTACCTAGTGTGCGTGTGGGGGCGTTGTTGTGAGGCATTTATGTGTTGTCATTTTATTGCCGCCTCCTCCCTCAGGACGTAGCGGCGCTGGAGAGTCAGCCATTGTTGGGTTTCTTCCTCAGAGAGGAAAAGTATGGTCCCGCTCAGAAGCTGCAGTTCAAACTGTACCACAAAAACACCCTGTTCTACATCTTCAAAGCTGACGACATCCCCGCCGCACAGAGGTAAAGTAACTGACAGCGGATAAAGGGCTGTTGGTTAAAGCTGCATTTGGCGGCCACTCTGGAAGTTTTTTTTTTATAAGTCTTTGACTACTTTAGAAGAAGGAAAAATCATGATTCATGATTCATATTTCTTGGATGGTAGGTAATGTTTCTCTTGTGCTTTTGCCTGTACAGGTGGATTGAAGCCTTCCAGGAGGCTATGATTCTCGAACAGTAACTCCCCCCAGTAACAGTGAAGTCAAACCACGTCCCTGGAGCCAGCTGACGGTCAGGCGATGACCCCCCACAGGGTCACTAGCTCAGGAAGAACACCAGTCGGACTGGTGCCACGCTGAAATTCCCACAGCCAGTTATGTGAAATCGGATCAGTGGATTACTATTCCTTTTTTTTTATCTCCAATGCCCCACGTTATGAATCTCCTGATGACAGGACGTGCTAAGGGAGGTCTTGTTTTGGTTGGAAGCTGATGATGTATTTTTGCCTCAACTTGAAATGAATACAGTTATGTGTCAAAGGTTAAGTCCAGCAGCATGTGTGCGAAAGTGTCACTGAGTAGATGCGGGGACCATTTAAAGACCCTTCGAACTCCCAGAAAGTCGGGGATCTGGAAATGATTTATCTAGGAACAAATGAAGGAATTGTCTGTAACAGCGTGCTTATAGTGATGTTGCCTACATCACTTTTCAAAAGGGTATTCTTTTAATCAACATTTCTAATTTTAAAACCCCACCCACAACCTTGCAGAACATGCAATGCAATCACTGATTAAATAACCGGGTTAGATTTTACTGTGAACAGGCTTTTACAAATACATGGAAAGTGGATGTACTTTAATCTCTCTGGATAAGAGATTTAGTTTGAAATAATTTTTAGACTTCAGATTCAAAATTCATTTAATCATGGGTAAAACAATATACAGTACTGGAGAAAACTGGAAATGAATGACATATAATGTAGATATTTTTTAACTAGCTAAAAGGCATTTCTGTTTACCTGTCACCATAATACTGTGTATATGGAAGTTAGGGAGTGTTGACTTTTTACTTCAATGCCAAGAACGAATATTTATATATAAATTAATTTTTTGTCTGAAAGTGTAGGAGCTTGATTTTATGTGCAAAGATTTTGTCTAGTGTTAAAATACTGTGGGAAGTATTCATGAACTTACTTTTATTTTGACGAAATCACAACAAAACAATATTACTACAAGATTACTTTTAACATAACATACCATTTTATGTCTGTCACAAGATGAACTGCAATGTCTTAGCTAATGTTTTAAATACATTAGTAGTCTATTTGATACAAGGACACTTTTAGTTTAATCAGTTTTCAATTTATGTTTTCATGGTAACAATGCATTGCTGTGAAAACACATACAGACAGTAGTCTGGATAAAGAAACGCTAGCAAACATTAACAAACATTTTGTCTGCTCCCCTCCTCCTTTTTCAGAGTCAGCTGTAAGCGATATGTCTCAACTGTCAGGCAACAGTTTTTAATTAAAAAAGTTTAAATGAAAGTTTCTGGGCCAACTTTTTCTCATTGATACTTAAAAGGAAGACATTCAGTGAACTGTAGAGGGAACACACACACTCTCTGCCTTCAGAGTGTCGACTGATGGCCAAAACGGTTTGTCTGCTTTACTCCTTGAGCTAGTGACCAAGCACTGCTTTTACAGGCTCCTGTTTTCACTGTATGGTTTATACCAAGGAAAATGTTATTATTATCAGCAGCAGCAGAACAGTGACACATTTGTGAACAGTGAAGATAAAGAAAATGTGGAACACATCATATTGCATTGCAACATATATAAAGAGGAAAAAGAAAGGTTACGTGACAAAGTCAGGACTGGAGTGTAATCTGATGGAGATACTGGGAACAGAAGGAGAGGGTGTAAAAGGCACCAGGAAGGCACTTTTTACTTAAGTAAAACAAGGTTGGTGGTAAGAATTTAAACCATAGGGAAATGGAATGATGTTACACTCTTGTACAGTAGGTGGCGGTATGCACCTTAGAGTTATTTGCGATCTGCCAATAAATCGAGAGAGGAAGAAGAAGAAACGTAGAGCCGTCCGTGGTGATAATAGTTCCGTGTAAAGATGGCGGAGTATGCTAACATAGTGCGAAGGGCTCTGGGACAACTAGGAGGTCATGGGGGAATAAAAGGCTTATTGGTACAGTTATTCAGGTAGAGCTTATGGAATATTATCTGGATCTTTAGAGGTTATGTTTGCAGGTGCGGAGTTTGATTATAAAGTGTGTATGTCCCTGATTTACAGAGAGACAGTTTTCTAAGGCAGATATTGAAATACCATTGTTGTGAATCTATTGACAGCATGTTAATTAATCACACGAGTCTACACAGCTTGTTGACTTCTTCTGTGGCTCTGTTCTGCTTATAATGTTTGCTTATAGTTGAAATATGATGGTTTTGTTTGCAGGGCAAATGATGTTAAGACTGGAGCTCTGATTGGGACGGATAAGTATGGAAACAAATACTTTGAAGACAAGCAGCACTACTTCTTTGGTAAGAAATAATTGGTGTTAAGTCACTCTGAGTGTGTGAGAGTTATAACAATTATTTATGAACGATTCCTTTAGTAAGTCATGTCAAGTCTGAAACAACATGAATCACTTCAGTTAATACTACAATTGGGTCATTTATCAGACGCTTGTATACAAAGCGATTTACAGTGAGTGCAGTTACAAGTCCTAAGGAGCAGGTAGGGATTAGGCATCTTGCTCAAGGATTCTTACAGGTAGTCCAGGCTTGTTGGGAATCACACACAGGATATCATGGCTTGACCACCCTAGCCACCAACCTATCTTGCCCCCAATCCCACTTCAAGTGTAGAGCCACACGTTTATACCTGTTACATAAGACTCTCTGTGTCTAGGGCGACACCGCTGGGTGATCTACACCACAGAAATGAATGGGAAAAACACCATGTGGGACGTAGATGGCAGCATGGTTCCTTCTGAATGGTATGTTGTTGGTTTTTCCTTCCCAAGAGTACATCTTGGTTGCTGCAGGTAGTAGCATTGACAGTGTATAAAATTCAAGATGAGGTAATGAATAATAATATCCTTCACTGATACTACTCACTATTTTTTAATGTTTATTTGATTTTTAAACAATGTTCATAATAATTCGTATTTGTTCAATACAAACTGTATCGGGTCTCTCCCAGTAAAAGCTTTCAAGGGCACAGAGCAGGATCCACTGTGTGTTCCCAGTAGTGCCTTATTGGGAAGGAACACTGCAACCTCTGTAATGTGTCTACTGTTTACCGCGCAGGCACCGCTGGCTGCACTGTATGACTGATGACCCCCCAACCACTCACCCGCCGGAGCCTAAGAAGTTCCTGGTGGAGACCCACCAGTTTAACGTGAGTGGCTCGGCCCAGCAGTATGTGCCGTATTCCACCACCAGAAAGAAGATCCATGAGTGGGTTCCCCCCCAGCCTGGTGCCCAGTGACCTCTGACCTTTTTATCACCCCTCCCACCCACTGTAAATTATAATAATGCCGGTATTATTCAACCTTCTCTCTAAATAAAATACTCTATACTGATGTCCATGGAAGTCCCTTGTGTTAAACCGCCTGAAAAGTGTGTATGTATGTATTATATTGGTCTTAATGAGTAACCAAACACAAAGCTGTAAGGTTAGCACCATCTACAGGTTGTACGCAGGTTATTGCATTGCATTTGCACTTAACAGATTAGCCAAAACATTATGAGCACTCGCAGGTGAAGCGAATGACGTTGATTATCTCATAATGGCGCGCACGTCCAGGTCTGGGATACATTAGATGGTAAGTGAAAAGTCGGTTCTCGTAGTCAGCATGTTGGATACAAGAGAAATGGGTAGGCATAAAGACCTGAGACACTTTGACAAGGGCCACGTTTCTACGGCCAGACGACTGGGTCAGAACATCTCTGAAATGGCAAGGCTTGTGGGGCAGCAGTGGTGATTACTTACCCTCAGTGGTCTGAGGAGGGACAAACCGGTGACAGGCTGTTGGGTGCCCAAGAGCAACAAAGTCTATCCCGTCTGGTCCGAACCGACAGAAGGGCTACTGTGGTCACTGAAAATTTGAATGATGGTTACTGGAGAAATGTGTCCCAACACAGTGCATCGCACCCTGCTGTGTGCTATGGGTGTGCTTTGTCGAAAGCGCCTACAATGGGCACAGGAGTGTTGGAACTGGGCCTTGCAGTAGAAGAAGGTTGCCTGGTTCGATGAGTCATTTTTCTTTTACATCGTGTGGACGGTGGTGTATGTGTGCACCTTAAATATGGGGAAGTGATGGCACCAGGAGAATACACCCTGCCACACTGCACACATTATTGGGGAATTGGGGGTTTGAGGAACATGACGAGTTGAAGGCGTTGCCCTGGCCTCCAAATTTCCCACATCTCAATCCGATTGAGCATCCGCGGGAAGTCTGATCCACGGCGGCTCCACCTTGCAACTTACAGGACTTGAAAGACCTTCTGCCAATGTCTTGGAGCCGGATACCACAGGACACCTTCAGGGGTCTTGTAGAGTCAATGCCTTGGCGGGTTGGAGCTGCTTTGGCGGCACACGGAGGACCAACAGTATATTAGGCAGGTGGTCCTAATGTTTTGGCTCATCGTGTACAAAGTAGTAGACTAGAGAGATCTAGTGGCTTCTCTACATGCCCAGAACAGCACTAGGAGTCATTTTTATAAAGAGGCCTTTAGAGAAAAAAGGAAATTGTGAGATTGTCTGACAGAAGGGAGAAATAGTGGCTTGTCTTTGTGCAACAGTGTGCTTGCAACACTGAGCCGAGAGAGGGTTGTTGCCTGCAGTATTTCACACCTGAGATGCCCACAGGACAATCCGCACTGACTGTCCTGTGCATCAGGGTGTGTGTGAAGTGACAGGGGTAGGAGTACAGTTTCTTTCTGCATAGGCCAGGACATAGCTCTCCTCTGGGACCGCAGATATGTCTGGTAGGTCAGCGCTTGATTGATTCGCTGGTTTGATTTGACATTTTGAAAAATGTTTTTGTTGATCTGAAACCTTTTTAATAATCTAAAAATAATATTATTATTAATAAAATTAATAATAAAGTATTTTTCATTTATTTTGTGTTATTCAAAAGCAGAAAATGAACATTTTGCAAAAGCCTAAAAGACAAACCAACTCTCGTTTAAGGGATCACAAGTTGTAAAATGAGAAGATTCACTGTGGCATCACACTTCCCCCACGGGGACGGAGAGGAAGTAAAGACCGTCAATGTAAGCTTCCCTCTTTTGCACGTCCTGCACGGCCCAGTGCTACTTTCAGTAATGACCAAGAGAGGGCGGTGTTTGTTTTTAGATTGAGGAGCAAGCCTTTGTGTCACGTTTGTGTACCCAAATGGAATAAATATATAAAATAATAATAAAATAACTACATTTGGCATTTTCGCAAGTAAGGACATCACCTAAAATCATACTGGATTTTTTCCTTTCAAAACCATGTGCAACACAATTGAATAGTAGACATTTGTTTTTTCCAATCCTTTATTGGTGTAATAATTAAGCACCAAATGGAAAGTTGTAGGATGCAATTTACTTTTAAACAAAAATTTCCATTAACTTGGATCAGCTTCTGTGTGGCGCTGCCATGACCTTTTTATATCACTAGCCACCAGCTACCAGAAATGGTCTAATTTGACAAGCCCACCCCCTGTTCCCTCTGTTTCACTTCCTCTCCTCTGCCTGTGTGTGTGTGTGTGTGTCTGTCTGTCTGTCTGCCTGTCGGTCTGTCTGTGTGGCTGACATGCTGACTTGGCTCAATAACAACATGCCAGCTGTGCTTGCAGTGCCAGCTGAGCACCACAGAGAATAAAGAGAGCCGCCTTGGCGCAGCGATGTGCCCGTCAGCTGCCCTGCCAGCGTCTGCCCGCGGTCCACATCCCTGATTGCCTCCTTCAAACCACCCTCTCCTCTTCGCTTCACACACACACACACACACACTCACACACCTCCTCTGTAAACCTTCATGCCAGCCTCTAAGCCAAGGATAATGCAGGGATGATAATGTTGACTCCCCAGGGGGGAGTGAGAGAGTGAGAGAGAGAGAGAGAGAGAGAGTCGTTCTCCCCCTGGTTCTGGGGGTGTTGGTGGGCGGGAGGACTCTACTGGTGCCTACTGGGTTGGACCGTGTCTAGTCCTAGTATTTTTAGTCCTCAAAGACACTCTCCTTCCAGCGTTGTGCTGTAAAAATACCATCGGCCCAGTTCTGAAACACGCTTTCCCTGTGCTCGTGCGTGTGTGTGTTTGAGTGTGTGTGTTTGAGTGTTTGAGGACAGTGTAGGCAAAAAGTACATGACTGAGCTGCGAAGAGGAATACACTGTACTTGATACTGGTCTCTCTTTCACACACACACACACACACACACACACACACACACACACACACACACACACACACACAAAGAGGCAGACTACCGTGCCCATGCATGAGTGCCCATGAACGGCACCCGCAGGAAGGCGGTCTGGGAGTGGAATCTTTCAGACGCTCACACACACTGGCTTCCTTTGACCCGATGGTTCTCGTGTTTCAGAGAGTGCTATAGGGGTTCATCTGCTTTTAGAGGTGTCATTTAGGCCATGGTTCAGAAACAGAATCACTAGTTTAACCTCCCTCCGCTCACCCAGTTACCTTCCTCTTTCTTGGTTGTCCGCGCTCTCTCTGACAGGCAGGGGATGCCCCCGTCACCGTGGGGCCAGCGGAGGCTGGCTGATAAGGATTAGGAATCTCAGGCTGTCACGAACACCGTATAAGGTGTTTGTGACAGCCCTGCCAGGGCAGAGCAGTACGGCAGAGCAGAGGAATGCCCCTCAGGGCAACACAACCGTCAGCCCAGCAGGCGGGAATGAGCGCGTGTTGAGACTCCAGCTTATCTTACCGAGCAGGAAGGAAAGGCTTTCACAACACTACAAGGGGGGTTACGCTTGCACACAAACACACACACACATAGCAAAGCGACGGCAGAGTTAGCTCTTTGATATGCGGGAGTCCACGGAGACTTACGGACGTGCACTTTGACCCCAGGGAGTGAGGAAGCGGAGGGACGATGAAGTCCCTGGGCACTATACCGCTCATCCATGTGACTGAGGTACTGTCTCTGTATGTGTGTCTGTGGGCCTCTGGTGGGTCTGGTATTTGTCTGCTGGTCCCGTCTTGGGACTGCCATGCTGTACTGTGCTGTGGGAAACTTGAGTTTGGTGAGGCGAAAGCCGCTGCTTTCTTGTCAGTTGAGTTGAGTCACAAATGAGTTACTTGTGTGTGTGTGTGTGTGTTTTTGTGCGTGTCCGTTCCCCGACTTAACATGTTGTTAAGGAACACAGGAACATCCATACCAGGATGGCCCAAGGCACCTAATCCACCTTAATATTTTTAATGTTCGGACAACCAAGATGAAGAACTGCATCTTCAAAAGGGAGGTCTTCCTCCTGTTTTGAAACTATTCATTTGGTCGTTACATCCGTGTTGACAGACTTTCCTCTTGGGATTATCAACAGACTGCATTCCATAGAAGGAGAGCAGCAGGTTGCGCTTTCTATTTTTCAAGACAGTGAGCTGTTGGCCCTGACATGTTTCACCACGTCTCTATGTTCTTAGTGCACGTGTGCACGTGCGTAGGTGCTTGCTGTCGGTCCGCTGAGCTGTCTGCTGCTTCACCGAACAAGTTTCCGCCTTCGGGCACTGAAAAAAAACAAAAGTCTGTATCTGTGTCTGTGTTATCTATGTGCGCCTTAAGGCGTGTACGCTGTACAGTACGTGAGCTCAACCCGTCTGCTGCTACGGTCTTTCTCTGTCTCAGAGCAATGTGTCTGACGTGTTTACTGATCTGTTCCCTGTTGCTGATCACGAGGTTTAGGGTCATATTTATGTTTTATTATAGGAACCTTGTCGAGCTAAACAAAAACAGTTAATAGATATGTATATAATGACAATTTGACTTTGACTAGAAAACATGACAGTATTTATAGTATAAGTATGTAGCATTTGACAATAAAACACAATTCATATCTACTGTTGTCTTGACGGTGTATGGCCTATGTTGAGGATCCCTAATGGAGTGCATGTTTACCCATGTGTGCGTCTTGCATGTCTACTGGTTTATGTATATGTGTGTGTGTGTGTGTGTGTGTGTGTGTGTGTGTGTGTGTACTGGTATGTTATGTAACCACTAATATGGGAGACTTTCTGTCCAACCAGCAGCCTTGGTTTGAAATTATTCTGCGTGAAGATTTCACGTCCACTGTTTACATGGGATGTGATCTAATATGGTCTGGTGTTTACCTGCGGCAATTGTTTTGCTCTATAGTCCGTTGCACCGCTTTTTTCCTATTTTCAATTTTTTTCACTTTGTGTTTTTGAAGAGTTTTTACATAGTGCAATGGAAATACATTGTAAAAGAAGAAATACACTACAAATAATTTTAAAGAAAACGTTTTGCTTGCTTTTTAGCCCCGCCCCACCATTTCTTTGATCCGACTGTTGTCAAACATTTTTTCTCGCCTGAATCTACATAACCGTCCTAAAACCAACCAACTTTTCTACTGTGGGGGCAGCTAGGTCCAGTCATTTTATTGGGCTACGGACAAGGAGCGTGCGTTAGTGTACCATGCAGTAGATCTGGTTGGAGCTGGTAATGGCTTGTTTTCCCCAGAGTCTGAACTAGTGGCTCCCCGGCTGGAGCTCACCATGTACAGAGGTGTATTTACTCACAACAAAGGCTCTAAAATTAGATGTCCTCCGTCTCTGGCCCGCGGTTACATCTGCTCGCCATGGTAACCTTCGGCGAGTCTGAGAGACGCTGTCGTTCGAGGTGGCTGTTTTCAGTGTGTCATTAAACGGCGTGTTTATCCCATAATACTTCTCTAGGGACAACACGGTGTGATTTGTCAACAACACGATCAGACACTAATACAGGACATCTGCTTAGTCAAATGTGTGTGTGTGTGTGTGTGTGTGTGGCAGTTTTGCCATAGACATTTTGGGCCCTTTGAAAGAATATATGCTACTCACCTCCTTCAAACAATGTATTGTGATCTATAATGTATTGTGATCAATAATGTATTGTGATCAATAATGAAGGTATTGGGTAAACACTATGCAGTAGCTCTAACTGGCACATCAGTGTGTGTGCCATTCTCACCGTGCCCCCGGGGGTCTCCTCAAGCTGATTAGGCAGACCTAGTAATGTGTGTGTGTGTGTGTGTGTGTGTGTGTGTGTGTGTGTGGGATTGCATGCCGCAATGGCTCTCTGATTGGAGAGTTAGAGCTGTTCATGAGGGGGCAGGATAGTCTAGTGCTCTGGGTGTTGGACTCCCAGCCGGAAGGTCGTGGGTTCGGGCCCCAGAGTTGGCCTACCTGTAAGCATCCTTGAGCAAGATGCCTAACCCCTACATGCTCAATGTAATAGCACCATGTAATTGTAAGTCGCTTTGGATAAAAGCGTCTGCTAAAATGACCTAATTGTTGTTGTAATTCATGAACACTAGTTTGCTAGCGTCACCTTCCATCCAGCACAGCACGTCTTTGACAATTTATCGCTATGGCAACAACAGACAGGACAAGCAATTACACTGACTCATATTAATTGTCAAATGGGATAGCAGCCAAATTACACACGTGCGTGTGCAGACACACACACACACACACACAGCGTCAACCTGTTAATGCAAGGGTTAGAGCTTGGCTAATTCATGCCATTC
Organism: Percopsis transmontana; assembly: GCA_025447815.1. NCBI lineage: Eukaryota > Metazoa > Chordata > Actinopteri > Percopsiformes > Percopsidae > Percopsis > Percopsis transmontana. The sequence continues at coordinate 26,680 of JAOEHI010054149.1, read as the reverse complement.
TAAGTTGTAATGGCTACTAATCAATTATCACTTCAGTCAACATCCTGGATATCGGCTGTGAAATTAGTAAGTGGTTGTGTGTGTGTGTGTGTGTGTCTGTCTGTCTGTCTGTCTATAGAGTCAGTGAGGATGAACATGAAAAATAATTTCTCAACCTTTGGTTCTATTCTACTCTATATATCTGTGTGTGTATGTGAATAACATGGATACAACACATAATATTTATTCAGTTAATTCAAAAATATATTCAAAACCTGTGTGTGTGAGTGTATGTGCTCATCACAATTAGCATATAACCTTCCCCGTAACCTCTGGTCTCGGTTCTAAAGAGGAAGAACTGTTTTTCTGCAGCAACAACAACACGCTTTTGTGGCACTTCTCTCTCTCACCGTCATTAGAAGTTGTTTTGGGGATTTTCAAATAAAGAGCGATAACTGATAGAGTTAGTATGGAATAGTTTTCTTGTCTAAATGAACCTGTGGAGTTAATTTAGAATAGTGGAATGGTGGAGAAGAATGTGAGTCACCGGCTGGCCAACCGGAAATTAACGTGATCAAGTGAATTCTCTCTGGAGACGATGCCTGCGTTCCTTTAAGACAATGACAGGTGAATGAAGGCGATGATGTCCTACACGGACGTGCAAGCAAATTCTCTAATTCTCTCTCTATCTGTCTCCATTTAATTTCACACCTCTGCATGTCTCTGTTCTTTGTATCTCCCACATTTGTGTTTAATCTCCAAATACTCCTTGTAAAACCTGGGGGAGGCAAAACGGCTGAAATGTCACAGACACTGGCGTGGGAGGGGGGGTGACATGAAAGCGTTTTTTTCCCAGCCTCTGTGTGCACTATAACCCCTCTGAGAAAGTGACCCCTCAGATATCTATTTCAAAAGGCTTCATGTGGCCATTGTCCACTCAGTGGCCTTTATAAAAGCGTTTGTTAATTGTCTGTAGGTCATCCCATTCATGCTAATGCCTCGTCAAAGGAGGTTATTCTGATAAGTGAAATGTTAAAATCCTGGAATGTAGGGTGTCAAAATATGAACCGTGCAGAAAATAATGTTATTAAATTCTCTCCAAAGTCCAATGTACAATTTAAATGTATTTATTGCACCCACATTATACATACCATATACCATACCATACCATACCATATACGTAGGCCTATAGGAAATGTACAGTACTCTGAAGTGAGAAATAGTTCTGAACTTCAAACAGGACAGCGGAATGCACATCAGTGGGGTCCACCTCAAAGTGGGTTAAGAACCATGCTGCCAAAGAGTTAAAACTGCTTTAAAAGCAAAGGGGAGTCGGATGTTACTGTACCTGCTAAGCCCAGGGTGTATTTTAAGCCGCTGTTTGGTAGAACAGCCCTTTTAATGGTTGATAGTTGGGCTTTAAGATGATATGCGTCATTGTCGGTCTTCTCTGTCCTGCCCAGTAGATTAATCCTCAGTGTTGTGTCTGCTGTCTATATCTTTCCCTGAGACAGGCGGGCACACACACGCACGCGCACACACACACACACACACACGCACGCACATCACCACCACCACTGGCCTATTCACGGGCCCCTGTGATTTAGCTGGGCCACTGTGCACGGACAAAAGCCCCTGTTGGATGGAAGCTGGGGGGTCAGAGCCTGGTGGTTTGGTCCCCTGAATCCCAGCCTGCCAAGAGAAATGCTATTGTCTAGTCTTTGAAAGCGCGGGGATTGAGGCAGGGAGAGGAGGACAGAGCAAGACTTCCCTGTTGTCTAGTTGAGGGGCAACGTTGCTTTGAGCTACGAGACCCTAAATCGCCATGAAGTTGTGATAAGAGTTGTTAGTGTCTCTGGTCCTTCACTACAATATAAATGTCCTTCGGTGTCCCTACAGTTATGATTTTACACCCTCTGTGATTAATGCTGTTGATTTTGGCCAACATTTGCAGCACAGTGCGTTTATTAATGTCTGGTAGACCAACATCCTTCTCAGCACTGATTGATTCGGCCTGATATTATATCTGGCTGCTGGGGACCATTTGTCATTGTCACCGCAGATAGCCACATCTCTCTTGCAATCACTGTGCGTGTGCGTGTGCGTGTGCGTGTGTGTGTGTGTGTGTGTGTGTGTGTGTGAGATTAGTTCATCATCTAAAACGAGGTCTAATGGCACAACATATCTAAGGCCACAGGAAGCACATTCACTTACCAGAAACAATCCTATCGGACAACAATAAAATCTATTTGGGCAGTGTTTAGTTTCGGGGGGTTTTGGACGGGGGTGGGTAGGAATTGGTTGACACATCATGAATTTAGAATAATACTGTTACCTGCGCAGTTACAGTGTGGTATTTGCATGTGTGGGACTGGCTTAAAATGCTAAGATAACACACTGATGGATTGGGGTTGAGGGAGAGCAGACTGAAATCTGTTGAGGGAGGGAGGGAGTCTGGCACCAGAGCAACTTGTAATAAAGAGAGAGAGGGACAGCTTTAATAAAATGGAGTTTGTGATTTAGATGACAAGCAGTTTGAACAGAGGGGAGATGTGTTCTGTGCCGGGCTGTTGCAGAGTTATGTAATCCAGAAATATGCCACAACTTCACTGTTCCATTTACTGAGAAACAGCCCAAAGGATATGAATGTGTGTGTGTGTGTGCGTGCGTGTGTGTCTGTCCTTGTTCACTGGATACTCACTGAATGGCTGCAGGATCTGCCTTTGTGCTTCGTTTACATTTTAGACATGAAGCTAATGCTCTTATCCACAGGGACTTACAATTGGTGCAGGAAGAGAGGACAATAAGATTGTGACTATTGCGTAAACAAGCCGGTTCCAGCATTGGTTCCATCCCTCACCCCCCACTTCTACAATAGTCAGCGAAGGCAGAATTTTTATCAGTCCGTTCAGTTGTTGTTGATATGCAGAATGGCAGTGCCAGCTGACTACACGTTCGGATTCCTGCCACGTTGGCACACAGTTAAAGAGTTTGCACGCGCCTGGGTGTGAGAATAGTGCAATATTGTCACAAGCATCAAGGGAAAAGAGGAGACAGGCTCTTGATGAGGACATCATTTGAACAGAGGGGGGAGAAGCAGGCCCGATTGTCACAGCACTCTACCTGTCTACCTGTCTGCCTGTCTGCTTGTCTATCTGTCTACCTGTCTACCTGTCTGCCTGTCTATCTGTCTATCTGTCTATCTGTCTACCTGTCTACCTGTCTGCCTGTCTATCTGTCTATCTGTCTATCTGTCTACCTGTCTACCTGTCTGCCTGTTTGTCTGTATGCCTGTCTACCTGTCTGCCTGTCTACCTGTATACCTGTATACCTGTCTGCCTGTCTACCTGTCTATCTGTCTATCTGTCTATCTGTCTATCTATCTGCCTGTCTACCTGTCTGCCTGTCTGTCTGTCTGCCTGTCTGCCTGTCTGCCTGTCTATCTGTCTATTACACCCACCGGTAATGACGTGCTGACCAGTAACAGACAAATGGTTCCAATGAGGAAGGGGAATGTGTTCATTGAGTTACTCAATCCCCCCGGCTAATGGAACGTTCCAGAAACCCATCGGAACACTCCCTTCCACTCCATTCAGGACTGGCATTTGGGGTTGGGCCGGGTTCACGGCTGTGATGGGGACAGGAAGTAGGCCAGGAAGTCTGTAGTGAACAACAAACAAACATCTCTGGTCAACGAGGGAACAATGGCCTCACGTGCTTATCAGTGGACTCTGAAATGACTTGCTTGAAGCAAAGCACATCTGTGTTGCACTGGTTAAATGTTTTATTCTGTCTCCGTTTCTTTTGTACTTTTCTATAGACATGCTGGGGAATATTTATTTTCTGTTGTAGAGTCATTATTGTTATAAAATATTAAATGGAATGCACTTTGTAATAGAAGTGGTGACATTTAACTAATGACTAAAAGCAGGCAGAAACACACTCCCAACCGACAAACATCCAACAATGTGCTGCTGGCGCGGCACAAACACTTGTGACCTTAGTGACACAGAGTTACTCTACGAGAGCGCACAGCTGATGAAGTCACACCAGGCGATGCTGAAGGTTGGCTGCGAGTTCCAGTTGACGAACCAGAAAAGCAGTCACCGTTATAAACATTGAGACGTTATTTACATGCAACAACCGTTCCTTGGCAGTGTGACTTGTGGTTTGATTTTAAGTGGGTTTATTTAAGATTAATGTGAGGCTAAATGACGGGCTGTCCTATAAATAGCATTTCCGATGCTAAGCAGAGAGAGAGAGCACTAATTTCAACCTAATTAAATTTAGGTTTAGTGCCTCTGGTCCACCAGCCCCCAGCCCTCTACACACACGCTCACAGAAACAGAGTTTACAAATCAATTACCAACGCAAGTGGGGTGGAAGTCTATTTAGGTTTGTCAGCATTGATCAGAGCAGAGAGAGTATCTGTGTTGCACACACGCACACACACGCGCACACACGCGTGCAGACAGCCTACATATGCATGCATTCACACACAGGCGTGATATAATGGGATTGGATCAGACTAATATCCAGCATTAGCGGCATTGCCATGGTGCCAGGTCACCTGGCCGAAGTGTCCTACCTGTCAGCAGACAATCGTCACGGTGACAAACAGCTCGCTGACTCATTCACTGCTCTCATAAAGTGGATCTCCGAGCTGTGTTTATTATACCCACTGTGTGTGTGTGTGTGTATGTGTGTGTGTGTGTGTGTATGTATATGTGTGTGTGTGACAGCGCTAGTAAGAGTGTTTCTTCTCTGGTTGGTGGCCCGGCTGGGGGACTTTTGATCAAAACAGGCAACAGATGAATGCTTCATGTGCAACCGTACGGCCAAGTCACATCATGACCCAACCACTGACCCGACTAATTAGTTTCCCCTATAGGCTGCTACTGTAGGCTACTTTATGAAATATTAAAGTGCCTGTCAGTGTAGGGTAACAGCGGTCCTTTCACTTCAGGTATGGCAGGACTATCTGTTTCAGCTATGTGGGCGGTTTAGTAAAAGGTCTCAGTTAATAGATTACTGGAATAAAACTCAACTTGGGTATATGGACAGTTAATAAACATCAAATGTCACACCAGGAGCCTCAAACTCAAATAACTAGTTATGTGTGTGTGTGTGTGTGTGTGTGAGATGTTCCTTATTTTGTTAATATGAACTATTATACCTACATCATTGGATTTCCTTGACATTTGCTAGTGCTGGCTACTGTTTGATTGTCTATTTATAATTTAACCTACACAATTACCAACAAGCCAAAGAAAACTAAAATAAACGTTCAAGGAAAAATGCAATTCCTCATGTTGGAGATCGCAGCAATTAGTGTGATTCTGTCAAACTGGAAGCTTCCCAGAATAATGTCATGAATAAATGCATGTGCATAAATTTGATCTCTCCTCCTGCCTGCAAAAGCCCCCCTCCCCTTCCCCTCCACACTCCAACATTGTGGGCGGGGTGTATAAGCACAGTGTGTCTTCAGGACGGGAATGGGAGAATTAGAGTTATACCGCTGCAGGACAGGAGAGAAACGGACGTCGGTCCCATGCGGCGACAGGTAACATGGTTACGTGTAGCCTGCAGTATACCGGCGCCGATAGATGAACGGACAACTTTAGACTGGAAAACCGAGCGCAGCAGTTGCGTTGGATCGCAAAATTCCACGGGATTATGAGCGTTGCTGATGTGGAGGAAAGTTCATTTGGAGTAGAAACACCCGTCCACCCATTGCGTCATGGTAAATATGCGCTCCGTTTCTAAGTTAGGTTCCCCGATCGTGTTTACTTAACGTCAGCATTGGAGAAAGCCCCCACACTTTCTCCAATGTTTTCGAGATCAGCAACTTTTATTATGCTGGTCGGTGCTGCGAATCTGTGTTTAAATATGTTATCAAAATACAAGTGAGCCTTAATAATAAGCAGTTATTAGGGCTATCACGTTTCAGGCTTTTGGCAGTTGGTGGCATGAACAGCAGTACTGCAGTTTAATATAGTCATGTTGCGCTTTGATCAGGTAAGCAATCTCTCATCTAAAATCGCCGACAATAGAAGACAATCGCAGACCTCGTCGGAATGATAGATGAAACGAAAAGAAGCGAGGCGCGCTATTGTGTGTGAGTCCCGATGTCACCGATGCACCACAAATCTTTCTGGAACAAAGCGCCTCTCCCCACATCGCGCACATTTAAGTAGTAGCCTATGCAACTCATGTTACAGGAACGCGTTGGCTTTGCCTGGTCATGACCCAAACCCAAAGTCGTCTCTGACCCACATTTTCATCTTATGCCACAAACGTGCGTTTATTTCGGTGTATAGCGCGCTCATCTTGTGCATATAAAAGGTGGTGTGTAAGAACCATGCCTGACAAATGAGAATGTCGCGATACGCTACAGCTCTTCGAATCAAACTCAGTGCGCGAGGTGAACGCTGAACCCTTAATAACACGTCATGACTAGGCCTACTACATTATTAGTGGTTGTCATCTGTTTTTGCACCCAGACAGAAAAACGCTAGAGTAAGCACATGCTAATGCGGCGTGTCTGTGTGGTGTGATGAGTCTTTTTGAAAAAAATTCCTATGTGTTTCTGCGAAAACCTGATGTGAAACAGCACGCTCAATATCGAAAGACCACAGTGTGTTGTTTGTGCGCGCGCGCGCGCGCGCGTGTGTATGCAGTTCATCGTAGCGGCATGTTTATTCATTCTGCTGCTGTCTGGCAGGAAGGTCCGATATGTCCCTGTCCTGCTAACCTCCCAGCTCCCCTCTCCAAACATCACTCAGAATAAAGCATTTGGTGCTTCTCTCAGAATCGATCGACAGCAAGTCTGCAAAGCTGTGGTCTTTTGGAGTTCCCAAATCTATAGATGTCCAAGTGGAGAAGCCAAAACTTATATTGACACTCTCTCTGCTGCTACAGTGTGAAGACAATACAGGTCATCGTGGATATTAGGGAATTGACTCTAGTCACTCAGGTGGAAAGATGTCAGTTTTACTGGGGTCCACCCACTCGGCAATATTGCTCATATTTAAAGGTCATTTGGCTCGTGTCTGTGTTTACACAAGGCCGGGCCTACGTACTGTACAGTGTGTAATGAAAGCTATAGCAAGCGTTTGTCCTGCCGCTCGTCGGTGCACAGGGGGATTTTCACGCCCGTTTTGATCCAGAGGAAAAGGATAGGAATGTTCTGACAAGAGTTCCCTCTGGGCTCCAGTGTGTGTGTGTGTGTGTGTGTGTGTGTGTGTGTGTGTGTGTGTTTGTGTGTGTGTGTGTGTGTGTGTGTCAAACGGATGTATGTCAGTGGCTAAGGAGGGGAATAACACTTACCAAGGTCTTGTTCCTACTTCTTGGCAGGAATGAAAGGAAAGAGTTTAAAACGTTTGTTTGTGTGTGCAGTTTTACAAATGACCGGGCATGCCAGTGAGGGCGTGTGTGTATGTGTGCGTGCGTGTATGTGTTTATAGTCACACAGCCGCATTAATCCGCAGTGTCAGATTATCAGTAAAAACAAATTATTTGAGTGTTTACCACCAGCTAGCCTGGAGCTATGATTAGCCTGAGCTGCCTCAATATTTATAGCGGGCGATGACAATATGGCATGCCCCACACCAGCATGTAGCCTACTGTAGGCTGGTGTTTGTAGTGTTCACACAGCGTTGTCTAGGCTAGTGTTTCTCAATCTTCTTGAACTATGACCCCCCCAAAAATACTTTTTGCTCCTTTGTTGTATGAATCTTTTTTGTATGAACATTTATTGTGATGACTAAATTGAAAATAACAGAAAAAGATTACTTTAAAATGTAAAAGTCATCTAAGCAACCCCCCGCCCACTGCAAAGAATAGCGACCCCACTTTTAGACCCATGCAGTGCTCTCCAAGCTACGGTTAACCAACACTCTGCACCTGGATTTACGACACACACACACACACACACACACACACACACACACACACACATAATGATCCTAGTGTAATTCAAGCTGATGAACTGAGCGGTGTCTATTGTTGTGTCCATAGGAAGAGAATAAAGGGGGGGGGGGGGGCGTATTGAGTGTAACAAATTATGGGCGGCCGCCGGGGTCTCACGCAGGCTTTCGTTGTAAGGTGTAGGCAAGGCTCCGCTCAACCGCGTCTGTTGTCAGGGCAACCGACACTCTCCGGTGCGTCTCTAAAGACTGCGCCTTATTTCCGGGTATGATGTCTGTCTTGTTGTCAGCTGCGCATGCCTCTTTTGTGTCAGCTACTGTGAGATGTGTTTATTATATTATTAGGAGGACTACCGACTGGGATCCCTGGGGCTCCAGGAAGGGTTATGCACTGTTGGATTTGTTATTGTTGTGTTATTTGCTCTTTTATGTATAGATACAGATGCCTGTGGGGGCAGGATAGTCTAGTGGTCTGGGTGTTGGACTCCTGGGCCGGAAGGTTGTGGGTTCAAGCCAGCGTTGGCCTACCTGTAAGCATCCTTGAGCAAGATGCCTAACCCCTATCTGCTCCATGTTATAGCAACATGTCATTGTAAATCGCTTTGGATAAAAGCGTCTGCTAAATGGCTAGGAAATAGCTAGTAGGGACCTCTCCTAGTAAGATGACTAGTTAGTCAAGGTTGGGGAGCTTTTCAAGGTTTTTTGAGGGCTATTGAATGGGTGTTAAACTGATGGAAGTATTGATCTCTTATGTGGTGATTTTTTGTGCATTGGGTGAGGACATGTACTTCTGTCTCGGGGATGTTCATGTCACAGTGGACACACAATCTGTCTTTTGGTGGGAGCCATGTTTGTCTGTGTCTGCCTGTCTCCACTGCCAGGCTGTGGTCTGTACCTGTGCTCACTGAGTCTGTACCTGGTCAGTGTCTCTCTCTCTCTCTCTATCTGTGTGTGTCTGTGTGCGTGTGTGTGTGTGTGTGTGTGTGTGTGTGTGTGTGTGTGTGTGTGTGTGTGTGTGTGTGTGTGGATTAGGGACTGAGTGGCTAAGCTTACAGTGACAAGCCAGCAGAGCAATGCTGGTGTATGAGTAGCACAGTCCGGATTACTGTAAGACACACACACTTACACACACAGAGAAACATACTCTGTCCTCATCAATCCTCATATTTTATTAACGTGATTGATTACCTGTGGTTATAGCCTTGTTTGACTCAAGTAAGCCACACATGGAAAAGGGACGTTTATAGATGCTTTATCAACCAGACACATTCAGTTCTCTGTGTCTTCTGTATGTACCACAGACATGCATACTGTGCATACATGTGCTGGCAGTGTTTTACTATGCTGCTGTTTACTAGCAGGTGCTAGCCTATATGACATAGCCTACAGTATATATAGTATGTAATTAGCATGCTCTTTAGCCTGTGCTCCTATCACGTGTACTGTTTTCTAGCAGGTGCTAGCCTATATGACATACAGTATACAGTATGTAATTAGCATGCTCTTTAGCCTGTGCTCCTAGCACCTGTACTGTTTACTAGAGGGTGCTAGCCTATATGACATACAGTATACAGTATGTAATTAGCATGCTCTTTAGCCTGTGCTCCTAGCACGTGTACTGTTTACTAGCAGGTGCTAGCCTATATGACATACAGTATACAGTATGTAATTAGCATGCTCTTTAGCCTGTGCTCCTAGCACGTGTACT
>JAOEHI010054149.1:0-16965 GCA_025447815.1 Percopsis transmontana | reverse complement strand
GTTTTACTAATGGGAGGGAACACATAATCAGCGCTTGATATCTAACTATTTACTCGTCACGGTCTCTTCGGAGGCTCATGCCCACACAAGCACACTGGTTAGACTGTTGTGTTTGTAGGTGCGCACTCTTGGGTACATGTGCGTGTGTGTGTGTGTGTATTTTTAGTCAGATCATAGCAGCAGGTACTGCATGTATCCATGCCAGCAGTTTGATGTGCTCGGATCCAGTGACTACATAAGTATGTTTGTGTGTGTGTGCGTTTCAGTGCATAGATGTACTTTGTTCATAAGCCTCCTAAAACGGGCTGTCTCTGTGGAAATAGCTGTGGAATATACAATATAGTTAAACCCCTCCTTCCCTCCCTCAAAATATAAGAGAGTGTGTGTTCATTGGTGTTGATGCAAGCTAAGCCTCTCAGGCAAGCTAGGTGTGTTTTTGAAAGCCTTCCTGTATTCATCTGCCAAAAGAAAGATTTCTCTTTCTACCAAAACATATTTCCCTCTTTCCACCACTGGTCTTATGAATCATTTAGTTGCATCTTAAGTATTTCTTTAAAGCTTATAACCTGAGGTCCTAGTCATGTTCCAGGTCCTGTTTTCTGTCAGAGCATGGGGCTTCTGGGTAATCTTTGCTCTGAAGAGAGGAGATTAAAACCTCAGATTACAGGAGGAGTGAAAGGACACAGCAGGGAGGATTAAAATATTTATGGGTTTCTGTTTTGAAACAGTGGTGTGAGTTAGGTGTCATTTTAGCAGGACATGCACACACACAGGTTCATATTGACTGAAATGCATTCATGAGCCCTTTGGTTAGAGGTGTGTGTGGGTGTGTGTATCTGTGTGTGTGTGTGTGTATCTGTGTGTGCGTGTGTGTGTGAGAGTGCATTTGTTGTGTTCCATTTATTCCATTGAGTGTTTTAATGGCAGCAAGTATCGTCCCCAGGGGCTGTTTAAGCAGGGCTGAGCATCCCAGATAGTAACTTGATATTCTCTCTCTGTCTCTCTCTCTCTCTTAGCGGTCTCTCTAGGCTCTTTTACATAGTTAATCGTAAAAGGGAAATGTTATCTAGTTTAATGGACTTTGCTCTAATTGGGTCTAACAGCTTGGAACTTAGTATCCATGGGATTCAATTCATTTTCCCCAGTACCACCGTCGACTGACTCACTAGTGAGAGGAGTTAGGATGGTGAAAGGAAAGTCCCTTTGCCTCAATTTCTCGCTACTTTGTTTGTATCTCAGTGTGTGTGTCTTCTCCCTCTGAGGCTTGTTAACCGGGACCCAAGGGGTCTCCAGATCCTCACTACAGAGGCTTTGAGACTTTACTGCCTGCCCCATAAAGGTTGTCTTCCTCAGGGCGCTACTAAAAAAACAGCCCCCCCGTCGTGTCATTCTCACAGTGCACACACACACACACACACACACACACACACACAGACAGACAAGGCTGGCTGCTAAGCATTTTACAGTTTTTCACAATTGCTAATTGCTCTTCTTGAAAATTTGGAAACACAAAACCAAATTAGTACATTCACAAAATCTCGGACTCTGTTGGCAAAATCAAACAATCGCCTTTTTTTTATCTGTGCCCAAAATCAAACAATGCTTTCAGATCATATACAGTCAATATATAAACACTACAGAGCATTCATTAGACACTACCTCAAAATATGGAGAACACAGCGTCCAGGGCATGTAGTTACAGAAAAAATGTTTATTGTATGGAGTAAACGCATTTTGCATTGTCAAAATTACAGGTCATTTAGCAGACACTTTAACCAAAGCAACTTACAATTACATGGTGCTAATACATGGAGCAGGTAGAGGTTAGGCATCTTGCTCAGGATGCTTACAGGTAGGCCAACTCTGGGACTCAAACCCACAACCTTCTGGCTGGGATTCCAACACCTAGACTACTAGACTATCCTGCCCCAAAAAGAGTGATTTATTTGAGAAATGGGTTTAGGCCGCTGAACATTTGGTTCAGAGAATGGGGTTTAGTGTTTTAGCAATGCAGAAAAACTGTAACACACACCACTGAGCAAATACATCCTTTCGAGTGAAAACTAGGCTGTTCAACTGTGAAGGAATTAAACATTAATGAATGAATGTGCGGTGGGACAGTTCTTCTCTTTAATGCAGGCCATTGGGAAAGACAGAACAGACAGCCTTTAAATCAGCCGCCAAAATGGTTCACTTGGGGGTTTCTTCCAAGAAGCTGTGCAGCTGAAAGGGTGCAGCAAAGAATACATACATTTACATAAGATATTGGATCTAGCATCATTAACCTGTAGCCTGGAGTTAAACACAACATAGATGCATTTATGAGAACGCTGATATGGTCATGTTCATGCACGCACACACACAAACACACACACGCTTTTGCTTTTGTAGTCCATCGTGTCCGATGATGACTCCTACTTCTGCTTGTTGTGAGTTTGTTGGTGGCTGTAAAGTCCGATGCGGGATGCACACTGTCGCACGTATTAGTTTTACTTACTTACTTACTTACTCAAACGTCTTCTGAGGGCAGAAAGAAACGGGATTGTTTTAGTCGAACACCCAATCAAAATGCAGAGGAGGCGGTGCTAAAGCGGAAGTTTGCCTGGTATATCTAAACGACTCCAACCAAACGGTGTGCAAAATGGGATGTAATGTAGCTAGCAAACGAGCTCCGCCTCCTCCCCAATTTGACTGAACCAATCCCATTTCTTTCTGCCCTCAGAAGACGTTTGAGTAAGTAAAACTGAAACGTGCCACACTGTCTTCCACAGACATGGCATATGAAGACAGTGCTCGGTTGGGCAGGTGCAAGCATGGCCAGCTCCCTCTTCCGATTTTTTGCCAAACATTAACGCTGTTAGAGTTTCAACGAAGACGTGTGTGTGTGTGTGTGTGCGCAAACATTTGAGTGTGATTTGCATCAGCTATCTATATTCAAATGTAGCTTTCAGACAATGGAGAGGAGACAAGTCTTGGTGTGGTGGTGGTTGTGTGTGTGTGTGTGTGTGTGTATGTCTTGCTGTCTGTGGGCTCAGCATTTCCCAGTCATCCTATGATGAAGCAGAGAACGGGGACCGTGTCACTCTAGGAGGGGGGATGGGGGTGACCTCCCCCTCCTAGGTCAAAAATGTCAAGAAAATGTTTAATTTGTGTTCGTATGACATTGTAACTGCCTTGTTTACCCAGTAGAAAACAAATGAACCATAGGGCTGTGAAGCACTCTTATTTGTCTGTAGCTTTCTCTGTCAACCAATGTGGGTTTTTTAAGCTACGGGAACACTTCTGCTATCGCTGATGTGGGGGTTGAGAAGTCTTCTATCTCAAGTCACCTCAGATGATCTATAACTAAAACTTTAATTCAGCTGCGGACTCAGAGAAAAAGTGTTTTGGCAGTTCTGCAAACCTGTATGAAAACCGATAAAATAAAAATTGTGGCAGAAAAAGTGCAACTGAGGATAGAGTCATGAAGTGTTTGTATTGAAATGTTCCCATTTCAACATTTCATCTAATTATTATAATTTGATGAGATCTTATATTATGTGCGTGAGAGTCTAGACCTCCAGGTCCCAAGGGGGATCAGTGAAGATTCTGTGCCCAGGGAGAGAAGCTCTTTCTGTGGCAGAGGAACTGCCAGAAAGACCCATCCCCACAAGGACATTTGAATTATACACAGATACACAAACAATAAAACTGGAACAAAACAAGTACAGTCTACAGTCTTAACACACACACACACACACACACACGCACACACACGCGCACACACACACGCACACACACACACACACACACAGCCAAACACCAGATGTCTGATTAACATGTTACTATAATGGCTTACAGTAAGCTTGGCTTCATGTCTTGACCTGCTTGCTGTACACACACACACACACACACGCGCACACACACACACACACAAATAACAGACCGAAACAGGGCAGGTTCACAGTTGCCTGCAGAGCATAGACATCACAACGGAGGGTAGAGGTCGAGCAGCAAAACACGCTGCGTGTTTCACCAAGGGTGTGTCACAGCCGTGTGACTGACAGGCAGTGATGGGAAAGTACACTTTCTACATTAACTAGTTCAAAGTTCAGTTCACAAATTTTTAAAATGAACTAGTTCAGTTCATACTTCTGTATTTTGAACTAAGTTCACAGTTTCAAAAATGAACTAGTTCATAGTTCTTTTTTTCCATATGTTGCTGCGACATATTATTTTTCAAAATTATTCATCGCCTACATGCTGCTGTCGCCTCCATGCTGCTTTTTGTTTTGAAGATGCATGCGGCAGTGCGACACTGGTGGCTGGTGTTGCCAGATAGCGAGTTTTTCCCGGTACATATTAAGGCCTGTTTACGGTGTATTTTAGCCGGGTTTTCGCGTGGAAGGCTCTATAGAAATCTGGCACCCTATTGAACGAAGTTAAACTGAGAGAGTGTGCCGTTCACAGACACCAGAATGAACGAGTTCACAGTAACGTTCATCAGGCAGTTATACAGTACGTTCAGTTCACGTTTGCCCAAAATATGAACGACTTCAATGAACGCGTTCAGGCACTGCTGACAGGGCACTGAGTCTTAGTCTTAAAGGTTAATCCAAAATTTTCTACAATTTCCAAGCACATTTGAAAGCATGACAATCCAAACGCCATCAAAAAATGTCATGTTAGACTTTAACTTAACAACTGGGAAGGACCGATAAGGTGGCGACCAAAGTACCGTTCTGGTATTTACTGTTCACTTTGCCACGCCCATGCAGAGAGTTTCACCACATCAAGACAGCAGCTGACGCTCTGAACCCTTACAGCCTGCTTGTGTTTCACATAGAAACGTGTCAACACCTCAGCACTATGTCAGCACACAATGTAACTACTCTGTGTGTGTGTGTGTGTGTGTGTGTGCGTGCGTGCGCGCATCCCTTCATATTAGGGTCAGATCCACAGTATACCCATAATGATCAGATAGCTAGCCTTCAAAACAAACAAAGAGAGAGTTTCTCTCTCTTATCATGCCAACAGAATACTCTTCTTTTTCCATTCCCATACTCTGTGTGCATTCCTGAGGCACAGCCAGTAGCATCTTTCCACAGTTAAATACCCCAAAACCCAGCCGATTTATGGCCTGGCCTTTTAAAGAGAGAGAGGGAGGGAGGAATGTGGTGTGTGTGTGTGTGTAAATACGTGTTGTCTGTGTGCCAGTGATCAAGGCAGTGGTCGAATGTCTTTTTGTTGTTGTTTTTGTTTTTGTTTTTGTTGGGTGTGTGAGAGGCAGAGCCAGAGAGGTTGTGTTGCGTGGGTTAGTTTGGGCAGAAGGAGCTAACTTGCTGCGCGCTTGCTCGTTACCTTCGGTCGCAACGGTCAGCTGACGTTGGCGTTTTTTCACTGCATTGAAGATATGAAAACTATACGACGACGGTTCAATATTGAACGTCTGTCTCTTTTTACTCTGCTAGAGACAAAGGTGGGCTGATTCTGTAGGGCCTTGATATCTATCCCCCTCCTCTCCCTCCCATCCCATCCCCAGGCTATACAGGCAGTTTGTGTGTATGTGTGTGTGTGTGTGTGTGTGTGTATGTGTCTGTGTGTGTGTGTGTGTGTTTGTGTCTTGTGGTCTTTGATTCCATTTGTGCTTGGCTGCCGTGGCAACAAGAGGTACCACATACTAATACTTTAGCTCGTCTTATATAAGCTACTGCTATTGTCAATGCAGACAGGGGTTTTTCAGCATAAGAGGCATAAGAGGCTATTTATATGGCACTTGAGGCAACACATTGCTTCACATTGCTACTCATTGACTGTACGGGGTATTGCTTTTGCTCTTTCCTGTTCCAGCGCTAATCCAATCGCTTTGTCAAGGCTGAGATGCAAAAACAGCATGCAGCTAACATTGAGCACCTGAGAACTTTTGTCTTTCTGAATGACTTTTCAATGCTTTGTGTCAATCAGAAAATGTGTGCGCGTGTGTGTGTGTGTGTGTGGGTGCCCCCAGGCGGAGCGCGGCATCTACGATGGCAACGTCCTGAGCATCCCCGTGCCGATGCGTCGGGGGGGCTCGGAGTCCAACCTGAACGGGGCGGGGGAGGGGGGCGTGGGCCTGGACTTCACCAAGGGCCCGCTGGGCATCGACAGCCTGCAGCAGAAGATCCTTAAGGTCAGTATTCATAATTACTTGTCGTTGTTATTAGGATTGTAACACATCATCTACCGTCCTCACCCCCTCTCTGTTGCCCCCTGCAGGTGACGGAGCAGATCAAGGTGGAGCAGACGGCGTGCGACCAGAACGTGGTGGAGTACCTGAAGCTGGTGAACAGCGCCGACAAACAGCAGATGGCGCGCATCCGCCAGGTGTTCGAGAAGAAGAACCAGCGCTCGGCCCAGAGCATGGCCCGGCTGCAGCGCAAGCTGGAGCAGTACCACCGCCGCGCCAAGGAGGCTGAGGGCAAGCAGGGGCCCAAAGACAAGGACAAGGTCAGACATCACAGCGCCTCATCTTCAGACGCGTCACAATCTCATTAGACATGTTTACAATTTAGACGTGTTTACGAGTAACGCAGCGTATCACAAATATTGGTAGAAGTTTATACAGTTCACCATATTTTGTTTAGCCATTTACGCAGTTTGCAATTTGTCTCAGGACATTTAAAGGAGTAGTTTCTAACTATGGCCACTAGGGGCAGTGATATGAACAAGTGGTTCTCCAGTAGTAGTTTAATTTTACTAATTCTGCTCAGGTGTACATGTTATGGGTTTTAAAAAACTAACATTAAATCACACAATAATAGATGGTACACGCTACATACATCGCAAGGACAATATTTGAAACTTAATGTATTGAACGCAAGCGAAGGGTTTTCAGATCTACATGAACACAAAGTTCTGCTGAGTAACACAGTGTATCGGTGCGCCCTAACCCAAGGAGTCGGGGACCCACAGCAAGGAGGGAAGCCTGCGGGACGTCAGCGCCACGGGGCGCCACCCAGCGCTGGACAAGGTGCGGACCGTGGGGCCGGGCGTGTCGCTGTCGCCGCCCTTCTTCTTCAACAAGTCCCGCGGCTTCGCCAACCTCATCCGCAACAAGTTCGGCAGCGCCGACAACATCGCCCACCTCAAGAGCTCCATGGAGGCAGGGGCGGGGCTCCACGCCGAGGGTGGCGGCGGCCGGGCGCTAAGCGGTAGTGCCAACACGGTCGCCAAGGCGACCAAGTACCCCAGCGACGACGAGTGTTCCACCGGGTCGTCGGCGTCCGCCGACTCCAGCGGGAACCCCGCGGGCGGGTCGGGGGTGGGCTCCGGGGCCGGGGGCTCCCAGGGGAGGTTGGGGGACGTGATGGAGGTGGTCCGGGAGATCAGGGAGGCGCAGGCTCATCTGGCGGACCACATGGAGGAGCTGAAGGCTCAGTTCAAACGAGACTACAGCTACTTCACCCAGACACTACAGGAGGAGAGATACAGGTCAGCCTGCAGGACACACACACACACACACACTACAGGAGGAGAGATACAGGTCAGCCTGCAGGACACACACACACACACACACACACACACACACACACACACACACACACACACACACTTATGCAAAATGTGTTGGATGCTTTTGTTTAAAGCTACAATCTCAATCTATTTCATATAAATAAATATGAATTATTATAGTAATTAATATTAAGTAGTAATAATAATATAAATTAATATGAATTAATCTTATTAATATGTATACATAAATATATTTAGAAATATTATATTTAGAAATCAATATGAATTAGTTGAAATTAATATTATGAATGCCTATATTTTCAACATCAATGACAGCCTGCACCTGCACAGAACCAGATAGAGGCTGTGATCCATTCAGAAATCCCCAGCTGGGTGCTTAATGAGGCTTATTATGTGAACATAAACGCGGCGTTTTGTTTACTTTTTTCTTTTCTTCTGAATTTCAAGCCCTCACTTAAACTCTTGGGTCGGGTAAAAATAGCTGCGGTAGCTAGCTAGCGTAGCACAGAGGAGCCCAGACTGGTGTCCGCCGAGTCCAAGCGCTTTCACCAGCTGCCGCGCCGCGCGCCCACACACACTCAATTATGCATTGCTTTTACTCACTCCGCCTTACCCCTGTGCCCACCCACTGCCTGTCGGTGTCTATCTTCGCGTGTGTGCGTGTGCGTGTGTGCGTGCGCGTGTGCGTGTGCGTGCAGGTACGAGCGCCTGGAGGACCAGCTCAACGACCTGACGGAGCTCCACCAGCACGAGACCATCAACCTGAAGCACGAGCTGGCCAGCGTCGAGGAGAAGGTGGCCTACCAGGCCTACGAGAGGGCCAGGGACATCCAGGTACACGTGCCCGGGGCCTGATCACACACACACACACACGCACACACACACGCACAAACACACGCGCACGCACACACGCACACGTGGCCCAGTTATGAATTCTCCAAGCTAATCGTTTCTGCTTTTTAATTCATACTTGCATCATTTAAGGATCCGCAACACATTCATATTTTATGGAAACCATGGTAACCACGTGGAAACCAACTATTTTCTGCAGCTCTCATTTAGCTCTTTGTCCCGTTGTTATTTCATGGGCAAACTCTGTCCCAGTCCTCTGATTGGCTATGTGCACGCGTGTGTGTTTGTGTGCGTGTGTTTGCGTGTGTGTGTGTGTGCGTGCGTGTGTGTGTGTGTGTGCATGTTAAGTGTTCCAAAATCTCTGAATATTTTCAATTCCTGTAAATGGTGAATTCAAATAAAGAATTTAAACTGTGTGTGTGTGCGATGATTCTATGTGTGTGTCTACATGTATGTGTGTGTGTTTGTGGAGTGTGCGTGTGTGTATGTGTGTGTATGTGTGTACGTGTACTGTTATGTGTGTCTTCATGTGTATATTTTTATGTGTATGTATGTGTGTGTGTGTTTGTGTTCATGTGTTCCTGTGTGTGTGTGTGTGTGTGTGTGTGTGTGTGTGTGCAGGAGGTGCTGGAGGCGTGCCAGACCAGGGTGTGTGTGTTCATGTGTTCATGTGTTCCTGTGTGTGTGTGTGTGTGTGCAGGAGGTGCTGGAGGCGTGCCAGACCAGGGTGTCCAAGCTGGAGCTGCAGCAGCAGCAGCAGCAGACGGTGCAGCTGGAGAACACGGAGGCCAAGGTGCTGCTGGGCAAGTGCATCAACATCATGCTGGCCATCGTCACGGTGATCCTGGTCTGCGTCTCCACGGCGGCCAAATTCAGCGCCCCGCTGCTGCGGAGCCGCCTCCACCTGGCGCTCACCTGCGCGGGCGTGTCCCTGCTGGCGCTGCTGTGGCGCAACTGGGAGCACCTGTCACGCACTCTGGAGCGAACGCTCCTGCCGAACTGAGGCTGTGCATGGACCTGGGCATCGTCATGGAGACGATGGACATGGGGTGGAGTTTACACATTGCCTTAAAACAAGCCGCCGTTCCCTCCGCCCGCCTTCTTGGCCGGGCGTGGCGTCTTCATTCGTGGCTCTGTGGGTCCGGACCACGCCTGGGGGGAAGTGGGTTAGAGTACGCCTCCCACAAAATGACACCAAGACTACCCACAGACCAGTTGCCCCCTACCAAATTACCCTACCAAGAATTGTTCCTGGACAATAAAATGGTGGCAATGGATTTTGACCTCTGATTAATGGGTGTCCCTTTATAGGCGGCACCGAGTCTGAATGATTACTTCTTGTCATTAAAGGGAAGCGTAGTGACCTTCGAACAACACATACCTACAGTAAAAAAAAGAATTAAAAAATGTGTTTTTCCATCTGGACAATTTGAACCATTTGTTGTGCAACAAAATGAATTTGAGGTGAAGTCATTTAGGAGGTGCGTTCCATAATAAAAAACTGTTATTGACACTGGTTTTTCACACGTTGTAATAACACCCTCATCACTTTAACCCTGTTAAGATGTGAAAGGTAAAGTTTAAGTTTTCACCGGAAAAAACTGACATTCTTCTTTTGATGTTGATAATATGCTTTGCAGTTCAATACATTTACATGTCCCAAAAATATATTTTATATTTTATTTTGCAGCACAAGAAATGACACAAACTTCAAGAGATTAAGCTTTATTGTACTGTATTCCAGTGATATGTGACATACTATACACACACTGGCACGCAAACACAGACCATTCATGCTGTCACTGTTCTGTATTTATTTGTCAATGTATAGAGTGACATTTGCAGATGTAAGCCTAGTAGGCCTGCAAGTTAGAGCAGGATGCCTTTTGTTTGTCTTTGTGTGTCTATCTGAGCTGTGCTTTCTGTTGGATTGGGGCTTTCCTTGTGTACAATCCGCCTGGTGTTTTGATTGCCCTACCTTTAAAGAAGATTTCAGATTGAGGGCCCTATTTTAACAATCTAAACGCACGGTCTAAAGGGCATAGCATGGTTTAAAAGGGTTGCATGTAGAGGGCACAGACCATTTGAACTCTATGCACCTGCGCTATCAATGGCATTGGATGTTAGTAGCCCGATGACTTTTTGGCGCAGCTCATTCATTTACCCATGCTTGACCCTCTGTGTTTTGTCTCTGAGAAGTCAACGTTCGGAGAGCTGTTGGGGGCTTCCTGAAGACTTTAACCCTCCAACATAGAACGCGTGAAGTGTTATTTCATTCGTGTTTGAGGTGTGCGTATACCTATTGTTGTTGTTAATTTAAATTGCCTATTGTGTTTATGTGTTCTTTTCGCCTACACATGCATTGGTCCATCATGTTGTTTTTTTCTCATGTCAGTTTCAGTTTTCATATGAGGAAAATTAAAATCCCATATTTTTCTTAAATTGTTCCTGGTTCTCTGTGTTTGCTATAGCTGCCTTTCTTTATTAGCAGATACCATGCATCTTATCCATTATTATCCTTCTAAAACATTGGGCCTAATGTAGGAAAGATCGTTAATAAGGATCAAACTGCCTTTCGATAGCCTACAGCTTCATCACAAGAACAAATTATATAGACGAAAACATGTCTGTCTTACACTAAATAATAAACATTCAACACATGGTTCATTTTACTTTTGCACGTGACGATTATTGACACGTTTACTCCCTAGATTATTAAGGGGATCTTTGATTCATTTGCTTTTATAATTTAATCTTGCGCTGTTACTGAACATCAATTGGTGATATGGAAGATCAGTTGTGATTGTGTCGCAATTGTAAAGCTGGTAGGTAATTTCTGTCAGCACTATCCTCCTCATCGGAAGGCAACTTAAGTAGCTATGTGTACGGTGGCCGAGATGGTTCAACACAAATACAAAAGCTACAACACAAACACAAAAGCCACAACACAAACACAAAAGCTAAAACACAAATACAAAAGCTACAACGGAAGTGAGTGACAACGGAAGTTAACGTGTTGTTGACAAACGGAGCCGGAGGATGAGCAGGAGGAAAGTCCTAGCATGTTTGAGAAGTAAGTGAAACATGGTTCCTTGCTAATTATGATTACTGTCACCATGTGATTGTCACAAATAAGCAATGTTGTTCAATATCTTTTTTTATTTTCATAGTGTACTCTGCTCATCCTCCGACTTTTGTGTTTGTGTTGTGGCTTTTGTATTTGTGTTTTAGCTTTTGTATTTGTGTTGAAGTTAAACCGTCTCCGCCACCGTATATGTGCAAGCTATTATTGCATCAAGCTAATTTTAAATGTGAAATGTGCTGCCATCTGGTGGTATTTCTGTAGCAGCGGTACTACACGCTCGTGTGGTTATTCATAATTTGCCAAAAGATGCATCTATTATTTAAAAAACACACACATTCATAGTATAGTACTGATGTGGTTAATATTATTTTTAATACGTTTTGCGGGGAGGACTGTAATTTTTGCAAATGCTGTGGATAAATTCTATCATGGTGCTTCCTGGTTAACCGGAAGTCGTCATTACAGCCACCAATGGAAGTTTGCGTCTATCTAGCCCGCTCGCCTCAACCTTGTTGTTGAGCATAGCACATGCATAAAACTAGCACCTAACGAGTGTAAAATAACATTCCGATATAATTAATAAGATAGGATTAGACGGAACTAGTGTTGTTTTTGTTTGAGCCGTGAGATACATTTAAACGCAAAGCCTTAGTTAGTCTTTTAGCTCGCGTTAGCTAAAGACGGCAGATCTGTGCAAAAGGTGATTGTTCGCTACAGCTCATGGATGAACACAAGGAGAATATAAATGATAAGAATGTCATTGTGAAGATGTCTAACTCAAAGGAAGATAAAAAGGTTGGTATTAGCGACCTGCTGGTAGCGTTAATAATAGTGCCACCACTATACCATTGCGATTATTTACCCTATATTGCAATTATGTGTCACTTATCTATATAATCAGTGTTTAATAAGACCATATAATCTATATATCTACGTTAAGACATCCATATTCTGTACGCTCTAAAAAGTATAAAATATCCCTATTCTGTATATAACAATGTCAGTAGAAAGGGTAATAATAGCAGCGGCTTAATAATTTGGTTTGTAAACCTATAACGCTATACATGATGCTGTTGCACCTGAATGTTCCCTGAAGTCTCACACAGAGACTAGCCCTACATGTAGTTACTGGTACGTTAATGCAGTTTCTATTTTCTATTTTGTGTTTATTGAGTTGTTTTTTGTTGTTCACACCAGGCAAAGCCTTTTAGTAGGATTTGTACTACGGGTGAATCTGCCCTTCCAGGATCCTCGTCCCAGCCCACAGGCGAATTCAGTGATCCGGTTTACAAAGAGATCGCACTTGCGAATGGCCACATTAACCGCATGAGCAAGGATGAACTACGACTCAAACTGGCAGAGTTGAAGCTTGACACCAGGTAACAACAGTTTGGTGAACGCCTTAGATACACAATACTGAAGATTCTTAGCTCGGGACACAATACGCAGCCTACATATGTTTTTTTTCTTCTAAACTGCAAATCTAAGGCAAATTCCTGCTTGTATGATAATTCAGTGACATGAATCTGCGTTTTATGATGCAATATACAGGAGCAACACCCTAAAAGGTAAATTGTAGTTAAAAGAATAACAAAAATAAGATAAATTCAATACAACAACATATCACACATCACATTAGTGATGCAGCAGAAGAATAATTCCATATCTTCCCGGGGTTATTATTATTATTACTACTATTAACTGTGTTAAACACACCAAACAGAGGTGTGAAAGACGTGATGAAGAAGCGGTTGAAGAGCCACTACAAGAAGCAGAAGCTGCTGCAGACGACGGCAGCAGGGGGTGCTACTGACACCTACTACGACTTCATCTGCGTGGTGGACTTCGAAGCGACGTGTGAAGAAGACAACCCCTCCGACTTCCTGCACGAAATCATCGAGTTCCCGCTGGTTCTGGTCAACACACACACTCTGGAGATCGTAAGTGTGCAATGACAATGTATTTGTGTCTAGTGCAGCACTGGGTAAAGAGCCCCGGCTTCCAAGAAGTAGTAGTAGTAGTAGTACTAGTAGAACTTCTTTTAATATCTTAAAATATCTCCTCTCTCATCTCATCGTCGTCCGCTTATCCTGAATCGGGTCGCGGGGGCAGCAGCTCCAGCAGGGGAGCTTAAAATAATAACAACAAAATAAATAAATGACCATAAACGCTATTGAAAATTAAACTAGGTTTAAAAAAAATTATTGATTGCTTACTAGTATAAGATTATATATTATATAATTGTATTTTTCCTATTTTTCATGCAGGTGGACACATTCCAGGAATATGTAAAACCAGAAGTTAACCCCCAGCTTTCAGACTTCTGTGTCAATCTAACAGGAATCACGCAGGTTGGCTGAGCTCCACTTAAGTTGATATGCACTGTTAGCTGTTAATGCACTGTTTTGATGCCCTTTTCTCACCTGAAAACAGTCTTTTAAAAATAAAAGAATAAAAATCAACTTTTGTTTCTGGTACAGAAAATGGTTGACAAGGCAGACACATTCCCAGAAGTCCTCCAGCGAGTTGTGCTTTGGCTTCAGGAGAGGGACCTTGGAACGAAATACAAATATGCTATGCTTACTGACGGGTACGACTCTTAGGAGAGATGTGTCACATAATGGGAAATCATTTGGGGATCTCTAGTGGACTTTATTCAGACTGCTAGCTACACTACTGTGTTTTCTCTTCTTTGCAGATCCTGGGATATGAGCAAGTTCCTCAACATCCAGTGTCGTGTCAGCCGCATCAGATATCCCCAGTTTGCGAAGAAATGGATTAATATAAGGAAATCATACGGAAACTTTTACAAGGTTTGTATTTTAAATCGCACAAGGCCTTCCATTAGCAGCCCCTAAAATTAAAGATGCACAACTTAAAGGCATCAGGGCAGGTGTGATATCTTAGACCAAAAATGCCTTTTTTTGTACACATTAAAATGAATATAAGTTCTCTTAAATATATTGACACCATGTACAATCATGTGAGGCGGAGATTCAAAACGTTTCAGCCGTAGAAAATTAGCGACCTTTACCCAGATAGAGCAACACGCAGTGTTAGTATTGGCACAGTTGCATCTATGCCACTAGTGGCAGTATAAAGTCTAAGATACGCTGTTTACTTTTCTATCTGACCTCTCAATATTATAAGCAAACATCATCAGGTCATTTGATCAAAGAGACTTACAGTGAGTACAGTTACAAGTATTAAGGAGCTGGCAGGGGTTAAGCGTCTTGCTGAAGGATGCTTACAGGTAGGCAGGGCTTGTTGGCGATTAAACCCACAACCTTTTGGTGGGGAGTCGATGACCCTAACCACTAGAGTATCCTGCCCGACATCTACAATGTACAATGACAGGAAGCTGAAGACCGGAGGGCCTGCGTCACCACCGGTGCTGTGTGTCCCAACAGGTGCCCCGCACGCAGACCAAGCTGAGCACCATGCTGGAGAAGCTGGGCCTTCAGTACGAGGGGCGCCCGCACTCCGGCCTGGACGACTCGCGCAACATCGCCCGCATAGCGCTGCGCATGCTCCAGGACGGGTGCCAGCTGCGCGTCAACGAGCGCCTTCACGCCGGACAGCTGCTCCCCGTGCCAAGCTCCGCCCCTATTGAAGGAGCCCCGCCCCCGCACAACCCCCGCAGCCGGGACTAGCCCCTCCCCCGCCGCCTCCCTTGAGACGCACATGGAAAGGCCATGAAACAGGCGCCCCCCCCTGCTGGTTTGAATCCCCTTGCCAACAGTTCCAAAGCACTTTGACAGTCTTGTGGTATAATAGTCACTCAGACCCCTTGCATCGTGACCACAACATGATCTTTGCTGCTGCTATTCATACACTGTTTAAAATGTTACTTTCTGTTCCACTACCTTCATCCACAGATGACATCTTTAGTGGCTTCTTTATTTAGGATAAGAAATGCTTGTCCATTTTAGAATGCACTGGCTTTTAAGCTCAGAGTTGGATGTGCTTTTTTATGGACACTGAATATGTTTTATTTTATTAAACTTGGGTCTATTTTAACAATATGAAATGGTCTCCTAAGTTACTTCTCTAACTCCTAACTGTTCCACTACATTCTTTTACATTGAGACACATGGGGCGCTACAAACATTTCAGATGCACTTTTCTTTTATTTATGAAGTTGTTTTACATCAGTTGTGACAGGAATTTTTATAGGCTTTGGTCCATACAACTTTTAGTTTCTTTGGGCTTATAAAAGATATATATATTTTAAAAAACTCAATTTATTATTTAAATTTGGTCATACAGCTTCCTAAAATAGTATAGTATAATATAATAGTATAATACTGCAGAATTCACATAAACACCAAGGCTGTTTTCAAGTGATCATTGTTCGGTACAAGTAATATCAGTTCTTTTACAGATAATGTTTTAAATACTCACTAATGGGGAACATGGCAGACTACGTCGTCTGGCCATATAATGTACGTATAAAATACATTTGGCCGCAGTTTCGTTAGGACCCTGCCAGCATTAGCCAGCATTAGCCAGCCTACTTGAGAACTCTAGACAGTGTGATGTCATGTACTGGCTGGTTGGCCCTTCATCAGAGACAGGTGCTGTACATAGTCACTTTCTGGCTGATGTCGTCCAGGAGCTGACTGACGGTTTTCTCCAGGGAAGCCAGCTGTTGTGACTTCTCTTCCAGCGTGCGCTGGTTGACCTCGTACATTGTCTCCAGCTCTGGGAACATGCCGCAACAACAGATGTTTAGGGAAGACGAGAACTACATATTTTCACAAGTGTGAAAAGATACCACCATCCTCCACAAGGGGGCACAAGATTGCCTCGTGCATGCAAAGGGGCCTATTAAAATTAAACTGATCTGGTCCTGTGTGTGTTTGTTTTTTACCTCTTAGTCTCTTTAGTCTGGTGCTGGTCTGCACCAGCAGCTCTGTAGCTTCCTGTTGGAGCTGCTCGGCTTTCCTCTTGGCGTTAAACACCACCTCTGCTTTGTCCTGCACCAACTCCTCCGCCACGGCATACCTATCCTTCACCTCCTTGTCAAACTCCTACACACACACACAGAGAGCCATTATTGGGCTGATAAGAGCATTAGAGTGTTTTTAATGCGTCTACAGTGAGATTGTTGCCATTAGCCGTAATGTAAAATGTGGCTAATTGAAGCGTTAATGATGATTAGCCAGATATTCATGCCAAGCTAATTATCATTAAATGTAATATTACTTATGCATCCATTTAAGTTTTAACTCTAATTGTTGTTTCATTCATGTGCAAGTCTATGTGTGCATGACTTTGAATGGTGAAGGCATGAGTGTCTGCGTATCCGAGGTTATTATCAGTTATTGATCTACTTTTCATACACTATATTGAAAAGTCATAATAACTTTAGATATATGAGACAGATATGAGACTTTTATCACTTTTTTGTTACACCCATATTAGGAGAAATGATGTGAGGAATGACCTAACTAATGCGTGTGTGTGTGTGTGTGTGTGTGTGTGTCTGTGTGTGTGTGTGTGTGTGTGTGTGTGTGTGTGTGTGTGTGTGTGTG